>CAMOHE010054239.1:2581-36852 GCA_946598075.1 Artocarpus hirsutus | reverse complement strand
AAAGTTTATGCATGTTTTCATGATAATGTTTTTTAAAGTATGAAAGTATAAGTATGTATATGTATCACCTAATTAAGTGTTGCACACCCTATGTTTATGTTCATGTTTATGATGTCCCAAAGGTTGGACATGTCATGTTTGGTTTGGGATTAGCTACCCTTCTCCTCTCATGACGGCGCGCCTATGATGATGATGTTATGGTGCAACACTTGGGCCCCTTAAGATAAAATGAATAAGTTTTAATATGGATGATGTAATGAAAGATATGTTCTTATGAAAATGTGCCTAGTGCACTATTATGATTATGATGATGATGATAATGATGATGATGATGTTCAGGAAATGTTTTTAATTGTGAGAATTATAATGTACTTACTAAGCATTGGCTTATTTACGTTTTTCATCATGTTGCAGATAAGGGTAAGAAAATTTTGGAGTAGGCGGAGGACAATGACAGGCGTGTGAGCTAAGGAAGATGGGTTGCAAATAGAAGAACGCCAAGGAAAGAAGTTTTGAAGGAATAATCTATGATTTTGGATTTTGAGTATGTTTATAAATTAAGAATAATTTTTATAAATTTTGTTAATGTGTTTTATTATTTTATAAATTTTTCTTCCGCACTTGAAGCTTTAAAACTTGTTATCAAAATTTTTTTTTTTTAAAAGTTCGGCCTGCCGACCATACTGGTCGGACTGCCAAAGATTTCTAATCGGCCTGCCGGTTGCCAAGCATCGGTCTGTCGATCTTGTATTTTTGAAAACCCCATTCTACAAGGCCTCGGACGGCCTGCCGATGGTGACCTTCGGCCTGCCGGTTCAGTTCGGCCTGCCGAAGTTAAAAGTTCGGCCTGCTGACCGAGCCGTGTTCAAAGAATTTTATTTTGTTTAAAAGGTCAAATTAATTTTAAATGATATTAGCAAACTATTTATACAATGTCTATGGAAAAGCAAATTATTTAAGTAAATTTATAATTTCCTATAAATTTATTTCTATAAAAAAAAAAAAGTATGTAACGATCCTGGGAATGCTTTTTCAAACTATGATTTCAAATGCACGTAGTTAATTACAATAGTTTGCTTCAATTAATGTTATAAAGAATGAATGTAACGACATCTGTGACGTCAAGAAATGGGGCGTTACATTAAAAGTAATACTCTGCTGGTAAGAATCTGAAGCTCCTTGAGAGCTCTTGTTCACAAATCACGAACACCAGCTTTGGGTTCTCTCAATTGGTTGTAAGGAGAGTCACTTGGTGGAAGAGCTATACATGTGAACCTACACTCACTTCGATCGTGGATAGAGAATAGCAAAGAAGACTAGTTGGTTGAGGATCTTCTATTACTTCTCTTCACAGATTACAAGAGTTTTTCAGCATTTAGAGGTTAGTAAGATCTGTTTAATTTGTGCATATAGCATATCAAACTTGTGTTTTGAAAAATACTCTACTATATAAATTTTTAAAATTTCGCTGCGTACTATTTTTCTAACAATTGGTATCAGAGCCATGGTTTTTATATAAATTTACAAGTATGTGATCATGTTATATGTATAAATTATGTGATCTTGATATCTCATATGCTTGAATTTAATTTTATAGAGAGTTGGCACTCTAGGTTTCTATATATTTTATATGTTGTCGTGGATTATATGGTGAATATTTATTAATTAATTATTGTTGATTAAATTATTATTTAATTATTAATTAATTAATTAATTTATACCGGATATGGTTCCTTAGAGGTTAGAATGTGTATCTAGGTTTTTCATATAATTAGATAGCGGACTATCATCTCCGTCTGTGAGTTATTATTTAATTTTAAATTTTATAAGAATTTTGTAATTAAATAATCATTCAAAGAAGACGGATCTAGATGACGGATCTAGATGATAGATGATGGCACTCTCAGGTATTTCCTGAGTCTCTAATTTTATATTTTTGAATTGTTAAAAACAAAATTGGTGAATTACATTAAAAATTATATTTTCCAGAAAGGGTGATTTCTGCTCGGTCGGCATGCCGAACACTCTAGTTCGGCAAGCCGATGGTCACAGATCGATAGGCCGAACGTGAGGTTTAGTAGGCAGCCATCGTGGCAAAAATCAGATGGCTCTGGCGGCTGGCCGAACTACTGGTTCGGCAGGCCGATTGGTCACGAAAAGTGTTTTGATTAGAACACTAATTTATAGATAAAATTTGATTGATCGATTTAATGAATAAGTACTTTTAAAATAAAACATATAAAATCCCAGTATTAGTAAAAGCATAAAAATTTATTTATTTAATTAAATATTTTTCAAATTAATTAAGTTACTAATTGAGTATTTCTTATAAAATTAGTTAGAATTTTTGCGTTAACAAGGGATAATATAGCAGTGCTCTTGCATTGTATATTTTGGCAACAGGTCTGTGCATTGTTGAGAAAAGAATACCTTTTTTAAATAAAGTTCTGTCAATATAAAAGCTACAAAGAAAAAAAAAAGAACTTTGCTACTTTGTGGCCACTTTTGTGACTCAAAAGCATTATACATTCCTTGAACGTACGTGATTTTTAGAATTACATACCTTCCATACAGCTTTTGCAAAAGGTACTTTATGTTCAATCTGAATTCTACAAAAGTAAAAAAAAGACATAAATTTTCAAAAACATTACTTGTAGTTTATTTGTTCTCAAATTTTAAACGTTTATTGCCTTACTTTGAAAGAAAATTGATTTCTTTTTTCTTTTTTTTTTTTAATTGCGGTTCTTATGTCCTTAGTACACTTTCTTTTATGAAAGTTGATTCCAAAATTTCTCAAGTGGCAAATATTGTATGCTATTTGAAATAATATTCAACTGCGTTAGTTTTTCTAAGGGGCAATAATAATATTTTTCTCATGCATTGTATTCTACTACACAATTTCGAACAAAGTTAAATCTTGATATTGATAACTCTGCGGATCTAGAACTTTTTTTATTTAGCAATCATATGGTTGTTGATAAAATTATGTTTTTTTTTTTTTTTTATCAGCTAAAGTTGCCTATGAAACATTTTTTATATCATTTATCGCCTTAATGGCATGAGTTTCTCCTGCAAATTGTATCGGGAGGGCATTGTCTATGGTTAGAATGCTCCAGATGAAAATTTATTAAATTCATTTTTTTTTTTAAAGCTAATGGAGTCTTTTTCGTTTTCCCTTATTATTATTTTTTTAATAGGAGGAGCCTCCGTCTTTATTAATTAAAAGTAGCGTTGATGGTTCGTCACCAATACACTTATGCTGACAACTAATTCTGATAATACCGGATTTTTTTTTTTTGTTTATGTTGTTATCTAAAAAATACAAATCAGAGAAGGAAAAGATTTTTTTTTTTTTTTTTTGTTTCGGCGGGGCTATAGGCCAAGGATGAAATATCAATATGCCAATGGAGATACACTAAACATACAGAAATGCTCATAGAAATTTTTGATATTAAATCATTCAAACTTAGTTTAAAATATGTTTGAAGTGTTGAAATATTATTCTAAATTAGATCTATATATTTAAATCTATTTTTAAGACAAATTGTTTTAAGATGTTTTCTAATTAAATGATTATAAATTAAACAAGAGAAGGCGCCGGGCTTACCGACCAAGCCCAGTCAATTAGGCCTAGTATAGCCAGTTGACTGGCCCAGCCCAATTTGGGTTGGCCTATGCAACAAGCTCGGACAACTGAGCCATGCGTATGACGATAGATTGAGTGTCCCAACATCTATGTTTCTAACCGTTAAAAATGCACCTCAAATGGTCATAAACGGCTAGTTTCGAGTGTTTGCCTATAATAGACTCATTTATGACCTTACTAAGGAAGAAGAACACCTAGAATCGTCATTGTATCAGTCTTTAAGTGTTCTACAAGCTTTTAATCAATATTTGAGCCAAACTTGTTAAATATTCTTATTATGTGCTTGATCATCTCCTAGTTTGTTTCTAATTGTATTATATCCATTTCTAGAAGTTTGTGAGCGAGTGCTTAAAAGTTTCTAATCCTTGTAAACCAAGTGAATTAGCTTTCCAAAGCCTTAGCAAGTTTAGGGTTGTTTTTTGGTTAGATAATCTCTGTATAAAATTGGTGGGTTGTTTTAGTTTGTCAATCTTTGTCAAAAATTAACAGTTGTAAAAGGTTATAATGAGCCTCAGGTAGACAAAACCAGATTATATAAGCAGTAATCGTCCTAAAAAGATAGTCAAAAAAGTGAAGGAGGTCGTGTCAAGGTCTTGCTTGGTGACAGTGGACGTCGACATATTGCTGAACTACTATAAATAGTTTTTGTATCTCTCTTCCTTTACTCTTTTACTTTTAAGTATTTACATTTTGTTAATTTTATTTACATTCATTACTTAATTTCCTTTTGCTTTCAAGTTTGAAAATTTCAATAGTTTTGAAAAAGTTTTAAAAACCCAATTCACCCCCTCTTGGGTAGTCATTTTGGGCTAATAGTTTTGGCATAAGATGGGTAGGTCCCGGGCTAAAAATAAAATTTATGTTTTGGGCCAAAATCGTAAAACTATGTAGAACAGGATTTTTCACGATTTAAAGATGGCATTCTATACGGTTATGAACAGTAAGTAAACTAATGTTTTAAACCCCAAATTTAGGAATTTTCTAAGAAAAGTATGCTAAGGACAAAAAGGTCAAGATTTTGTATTACGGGTTAAAACCATAAAGTTTTGTAAAATTAGGATTTTTGTGGAAAGAAAACCAATGTTTTGTTTTTTGCACCATTATGAGTAGCATGGAAATGTAAGTTTTGATTTAAACGAGTTCAGATATTTTTGCAAGGCCCATCAAAAAGGCAAAATGGTCATTTTTCATAAATGGCTCAAACAGACTACAAAACATCCAACTTAAGAAAACACTTCTAAGCTAGAATTTTTCTATAACTTGTAAGTGTTGGGAGAGTTATCTAAAACAAGGAGCTTAGTAACATTACGCGACAAACAAAAAACCTGTTAAGGGCAAATTTGCCATTTTTATATAACTGCCAAAACAGAACCCAAGCACTTCAATTTAGCAAAACATCTTAGATGGAAAATATTCTATGTCACATTAAGTAACAATGCCATCAAGTAAGACGTGGAATTTGATTAAGAAACATTCAAGTTAACTAAGAGAGAAATAAACCAATTAGTAAAGAGGCTAAGGAAAAGGAATAAACATTTAACGTTTAAGTTGTGTTATCGAATCTTCACAGATCGGCAGGACGGTGGGTCATGACCGACAAGTCGAACACAGATAGGCTTACTTGCAGAGAGCTAGAAATTTATCTAGAAAAGGTGCAGTTTTTTGTGTAGTTTTAATTATATTTTTGGAACAATTCTGAGAAACATAAAAATTTAGATTTGATAGGGAATTTGGAGTATTCAATTCATACAGGATTGAAGACTTACAGATGAGCATTACATGACTACGGATACAGCTTGGAGATACAAGGATGAAGAATCGATAATATGTTTCGATTATTCTCTTGTAATCTTTGTTTTTTATTCTCTAGGGTGGAACCATAATATTACGGTTATTTATTATTATTTTGCTTATAGCTTTGCTTGTCTGCATTATAATATGATTTGCCATGTATAGTGATAACATGTCATATAGAATAGGGACTGCTGCTCATATTAAAATTGTTCATGCATGTTTTTAAAATAAAACATTGATTTCAAAAGATTGAGTGGGAGAAGGTTTTCGAAAAGAAGACCTAAGCCCTTCATCGTTAGTCCATAAGAAGAACATGGTGGTCCCGACCTCTAGGAAGAGATTTCTGTTATGTACTAGATTAGATCTCTGAAAAGATAAGGTATTTTAGCATGATTTATAATTGTACACCCCTAGATGGTGATTATAAATCATGGATAAAATATTGAAATGATGTTTATACACTCATGTTAATTTTATTATTAACCTCCCCTAGGAGCTCTGTTAATAAAATTAATGGCCAAAGAAACGATTATTAATATATGTTGGATCATACGGGTCCTAGATGGCATATATTAATCAGGAGGGGATCCGTGTTCTTGATTGAATTTGGCATGACTCCCCTAGGAGCTTGTTGAATTATGAGTTGGAAATTATAGTTGTAAGGTTGTGATATTTTCAAGATTTTGACACATAAACGCATTTGTATGATTGTGTTATCTTACTAAATTATTATGATATGTTTGCTTATGTTTGGCATATGATTCTTTATTGTAGATTAAAAATGTCTAAAAACGCTTTATCTTTGATACTTGACAAAAACCAATTAACCAGAGGGAATTATAATGATTGAAAACGAAACCTGGATATTGTCCTCTCTTTTGAGAAACTAAAATTTATCTTGACAACCCCTTGTCCTCCCGAGCCTACGGGAGATTCTACTAATGAGCAATTCTAGGCATACGATAGCTGGAAATATGCAAACGATCAGGCCCGCTGCTATGTTATGGCTAGCATGAATAACATGCTACAGGCTCAACATGAAGATTATGAGATTGCGAAGCAGATCTTAGATAATCTTGAAGACATGTTTGGAGGCCAGGCCATAACAAAGCGGCAAGGGGTACTTCAAAAACTCTTAAATTGTAAGCAGAGGTTGGAGACATTCGTAAAGGAGCACATGATGTTGGTCATAGGTTACCTCACTAAGGCTCAAACAAATGGAGCCGGCATTGGTACTGAAACTCAAATGACTATGGTCTTTAAGACTCTGTTAAAGGAATTTATTCCATTTAGAGCTACTTTTAATTTGAGCAATAGGTAGGATATAACCTTAATAGAATTAATTAAACAGTTACAAGAGTTTGAACTGTTGATCAGGGAGTCTCCTATAAGTGGAGAGGCCAATTTGGCGGTTGCTTTTGGTTCCAATTCCAATTATAAGAATGGAAAGAAACAGCGGGCCAAAAATGGGAAGTCTTCTATTCCTGCTAATAACAAGAGCAAGAAGAAGAAGAAGAAGAAGAAGAAGAAGAAGAAGAAGAAGAAGAAAAACCCAAAGAAGCTTAAGTGCTTCTTCTATGGAAAGGTTAGGCACATTGAAAAGCATTGCAAGGACTTCCTTTTCAAAGGAGGTAGGTGTTATCTTTTGTATTTAGAAACTTGTTTAGTTGAGGAATCCAGTGACATTTGGGTATAGATTCTTGTGCAACTAATCATGTTTATGTTTCTCTGTAGGGGTTCAAAGAAACGAGAAGTTTGCTTCGTGAAGACTTCACACTTCAAATAGGTGATGGATCCTTGGTCTTAGCAAAAGTAGTGGGAGACGTCCATCTTTATTTTGATAATTATAGGAATTTAATTTTGCGAGATTGTTTTTATGTTCCTAAATTTAAAAGAAATTTAATTTCTATAGCTTGTTTATTTAAAGACTCCTATTTGGTTTCTTTTAATAATAAAGTAGTGATTCGTAAAAATAAATCTTTTATCTGTTTTAGATGGATGCAAGATAATATATATTTTATCAAACCTAAGATAGACTTACTGCTTCATGTTGAAATAAATGATAATAACTCTAAAAGACTTAAAACTTCTCACTCTAATAAGACTTATCTTTGGCATTTGTGCCTTGGTTATATTAACCTAAATAGGATTCAAAGGCTAGTAAGGGATGGACCTTTAAGTCACTTAAAGGTGGAATCTATACCTCAATGTGAATCTTGTTTGGAGGGTAAAATGACCAATAGACCAATTTGGTCTAAGGGCAATAGAGCCGAAGAGGTTCTAGAACTTGTGCATAGTGATGTTTGTAGACCGATGAACATCCGGGCACGAGGAAGGTATGAGTACTTCATCACTTTTATTGATGATTACTCAAGGTATTGGTATGTGTACCTGATGCACCACAAAAGCGAAACTTTGACAAGTTCGAAGAGTTTCGGGCTGAAGTGAAAAAACAATTAGGTAGACCCATAAAGGTACTTCAATCCAATCGAGGTAGAGAATACCTTTCTGATGAGTTTTTGGGACACTTATTGGAGAATGGGATTTTATCCCATTTGACTGCGCCAGGTACTCTGCAGCAGAATAGCATAGCAGAGAGAAGGAACAAACTTTATTAGACATGGTAAGGTCCATGATGAGTTATTCATCATTGCCTTTATCCTTTTGGGGATATGCACTACAAACCGCATGTTATCTTTTGAACAATGTGCCTTCAAAATCGATCCCTAAAACTTCTCACGAGTTGTGGACAAATAGGAAGACATCCTTAAACCATATTCACATATGGGGATGTCTGGCTCATGTCCTGTTTAAGGATGCGAATAAGTTAGAAGCACGTTCGAAAGTTTGCATGTTTGTAGGATATCCAAAAGGGACTAAAGGGGGTTATTTCTATAACCCAAAGGAAAATAAAGTCATGGTTTCAACAAATGCAACTTTCCTTGAGGAGAGTTACATGGATGACTTTAAGCCTCGAAGCAAAGTGGTGCTTGAGGAGTTAAGGAGTGATCCAATCAATTAAGAGGTTCTGAACAAAACCATTTCGATCAGTGTATAAATACCAAACGAACCCGAACAACAACCCAAGGGGCTTCGACGTAGTGGAAAGATTGGGCATCAACCCGAGAGGTACATGTTCAATGGTGAGGCTTTTTTGGCTAAACTGGATGAACATGATAGGGATCCTTATACTTACGCAGAGGCTATGGAAGATGTTGATTCGAAACTCTAGATAGAGGCCATGAACACAGAGATGAAGTCTATGGAGCCCAATTAGGTCTAAGAGCTTGTAGATCTTCCCGAAGGGGTAAAACTCATAGGGTGTAAGTGGATCTACAAGAGAAAAAAGAAATGGATGGAAAAGTCGAAACCTTTAAGGCTAGCTTGGTAGCTAAGGGTTACACGCAAAGGAAGGAATCGATTATGAGGAAACCTTTTCACCTGTAGCCATGCTTAAGTCCATCCAGATTCTCTTGTTCATAGCTGCAACTCTCGATTACGAGATTTGACAGATGGATGTCAAGACGGCTTTTCTAAATGGATATCTTGATGAGTCCATTTATATGGAACAACTAGACAGGTTCAAGGTCAAGGGTCAAGAGGGTAAGGTTTGTAAGCTGCTAAAGTCAATTTATGGACTTAAGCAGGCTTCCCGTTCTTGGAACATAAGATTTGATTAAGTAATCAAGACTTATGGGTTCTCACAAAATGTGGATGAACTATGTGTTTACAAATACATTAAGGATAGGAAGGTAGTTTTTCTACTGCTTTATGTGGATGACATTTGGCTAATTGATAATGACATTGGGGCATTGTCATCAATCAAATTATGGTTGACTAAGCAGTTTTACATGAAGGACTTAGGTGAGGTTAATTTTGTTCTCGGTATCCAGATCTTCCAAGATAGGAAGAACAAAATGATAGCTTTGTCACAAGCCAGCTACATAGAAAAAATTCTCAGGCGGTATGCAATGTAGGATTTCAAGAAAGGTGGGTAACCGTCTAGGTCTAGAATTAATCTTTCTAAGAAAGACTCCAAAGTCTAAAGAAGAAAGAAAATACATGAAGAATGTGCCTTATGCTTCGGTAGTGGGTAGTCTCATGTATGCCATACTTTTCACACTATCAGATATTTATTATGCGGTCGAGATTGTAAGTTGATTTCAGGTGGATCTAGGATCGAACCATTAGGTTGCGGTTAAGCATATTTTCAAGCACTTGAGAAGGATTCAAGGGTATATGCTTGTGTATTCAGGTGATGACTTAACTCCTCTAGGATATACTAACTCAAATTTTCAATCCTGTCTAGATTCTAGGAGATCGACTTTGGGTTTGTGTTTACTCTGGGTAATGGTGCCATCAGTTGGAGAAGTGTGAAGCAAGATTGCACTTTGGATTCAACGATGGAGGCTAAGTATGTGGCATCTAATGATGCTTCGAAAGAAACAGTGTGGCTTCGCAAGTTCCTTAGGGATCTTGAGATAGTTCCTGGTATGGATAAGGCGGTATCACTGTACTGTGATAACAGTACGGCGGTAGTTAATGCTAAGAAACCAAGATTTCATAAGAAGAGTAAGCATATTGATCGAAAGTATCATATGATAAAGGACTTCATCGAGGGCGGGCATGTCACGGTATGCAAAATCATGTTAAAGGACAATTTAGCTGATCCATTTACAAAGACACTTATTGGGAGAGTCTTCGAGAGGCATGTGGAAGCTATGGGGATGCGATATTTGTCTTATTTACTCACTTAGTGGAAGTGGGAGATTGTTAGACATGTATGCTCTAAGGAGTAAAAATGTAATGTGTTTTCGGAGACATTTTTATCAATAAAGAATTTATTTATTATTTATATACCCAATCATGTCCTCTTTACGTTCATATTTGTTGAATGTATGTTAAGCAAATAATAGTCTGAGACTATCGGTCTAAACCTTTATGAATTGGGCATATGATGGACAGATTATGTGGAAGATACGATTTTTAAGGTGACAGTCTAAATCATAAGATCCGCAATTGAGGGAATAAAGTTGGGTACTTTATTCATGTAAAGATTGTTATGTTGTCTATATCCCTATTGGGAGATGGTCTGTCTTGGCCATCGGAGGTGGACTTCGTGAATAGAAACACTGGCACATTGTCATAGGTGATGATGTGTTGGATTGGGACATAAAGTGAATTGATTTGGATTAATAATTCTGACTTGGTAAATCGATTCACTTTAGACAATCATTTGTATTGTATCTTAATCCTGAGATGAATAGTGAGCCCGTTGTCTTGACTTGTGTCTTTTGATGTACTAAAGGTTGACACCCACATTTTAATAGTGGCATGCATGCCGGTACATTAAAGGCATGACTCTTGATAGCATAGACCTATTATTCATAGATATAGAATCCATAGCTCCTATTTAGGAGTAGTGATATCCTCTTATATGCGTTATCTTGTAATTGAAAAACTAGAGCGCTCAACCACTTAGATACATAGGTGTAACCGAATGGTATACTGTCTTTGGATGGTAAGTTTTCTCATAGTGAGATAATGGAATGTAAGATAAAAATAATCAGGAAGGTAAGGCAGAACTTGTCCTTAAGCCGATTATGGATAATTCTATGAGGATACGATACACTGTGATATGTCATGGAGACTTAGCTATACGGGCTTCGTAATTCTATATAGTTTGAGAGTGCAGCTCTGAGCTTTTAATGGAGTAACGTTGGAGTCAATAATTATGAAATGTATATCTGAGATATTGGGCTTCATAATCATCTGGAGCTTGAACTATATAGGTCCATCAGGTCCCATTTGCTAGCTCACAAAATCCTATAACGATACAGCGTGTTTTTTAAATAATTGATAACTTATGTCAGATTTATTAAATTGGTTGAAATTCAAAAGAATTAAATAATTTATGTCTGTTTATTGGTTGAATTAATTTTGTGACAAAATTAATTCAAGATAAATTTGTTGAATTATTGGGAATGGATAATTCTTGTCTGTTTATCAGTTGATTTAATTTTTGAATAAATTAAATCAAAATAAACTTGTAGAATTATTAAGAATTCATTTATTTTCCTAGATATTATCTAGATAAAGTTGTTTTAATTAGATAACTTTTCTATTTGGTTATTTGAATTAAAACTAAGACTTTATCCTATAGAATCTCGGATGGAAAATAAAAGATTTGTTGAGATTTTTTTATTGACAGTTGGGCATGCCGATCTTCAAGTTTGGCCTACCGATGGGAAAGTTCAGCCTGCCTATGCGCAAAAAAAGGATCATGCATTTTCACGTTGATTTTATTAGATATTGATCTGAATTTGATTCTGATTCGAATTTCTAAGACCTTATCTGAAAAGGACTGACCCTAGACCCAACCTCGATAAATAAGGAGTGAGTCTCATAAGTTATTTAGATCAATTAAGAGATTAAGGGTGATACTCTATTGGTAAGAATCTGAAACTCTCTAAGAGCTCGTGTTCACAAATCACAAACACTAGCTTTGGGTTCTCTCAATTGGTTGGAAGCAGAGTCACCTGGTGGAAGAGTTGTACATATGAACCCATACTCACTCCGATCGTAGATAGAGAATAGCAAAGAAGACCAGTTGATTGAGGCTTTTTTTAAACGTTACTTCTCTTCATGGATTACGGGAGTTCTTTAGCATTCAAAGGTTAGTATGATCTGATTAATTTATGCATATAACATGTCAAACTTGTGTTTTAGAAAATACTCTGATATATAAATTTTTAAAATTCTGTTGCGTACTATTTTTCTAACAATTGGTATCATAGCCATGGTTTTTACATAAATTTATAAGTTTGTGATCATGCTATATGTATAAATTATGTGATCTTGATATCTCCTATGCTTGAATTTAATTTTATAGAGAGTTGGCACTCTAGGTTTCTATATATTTTATATGTTGTCATGGATTATATAGTGAATGTTTATTAATTAATTATGGTTGATTAAATTATTATTTAATTATTTATAAATTAATTAATTTATACCGGATATAGTTCCTTAGAGGTTAGAATGTGTATCGAGGTTTTACATTTAATTAGATGGCAGACTATCATCTCTGTCTAAGAGTTATTATTTAGTTTTAAATTTTATAAGAATTTTGTAATTAAATAATCATTTGGAGAAGACGGATCTAGATGGTGGATCTAGAAGATAGATGATGGCACTCTTAGGTATATTCTAAGTCTTTAATTTTATATTTTTGAATTGTTGAAAATAAAATTGATGAATCGCAATAAAAATTGTATTTTCTAAAAATGGTGATTTTTGCTCAAAATTGCATTAAAAATTTTATTTTCTAAAAATTGCATTTTTGTACATATGTGTAACACCCCAAAATATAATGTTAGAAATAAACATGGATGATGTGATAATATCATATGCGAATAACTATAATGTTATGTTAAGTTATTTTTTTTCAGGTGATGTGATGAGGACTCGAGGTGCTAAAAAAAATAATAAAAAAAAATTCATGCCAAATTAATGAATTTTTGTTTATGATGTTATGATGAATTTACATTGTAGTTAATTATGTGAATAAGATATATATGTATATAAGTAGTCATATATATATATATAGAAATATATATAGGTTATATTCTAAATATAAATATATCTATATATACTTATCATTACGTGATTTAAGTATTAATATGTTATAAATGTGTTACTTATATATATATTATTATATATGTTGACTTTCGGTTAAAAGAAAAAAAAAAAATGAAAGTCATGTTACATTATATATTAATGTAGCAATTATGTGGATAACGTGAATTGTGGCAAGGATAAAAAAAATAGAGGAAAGAATAGATTGAAACGTAAGGTTACAAAAATTAATGAATTGCGTTTTTAATTTACATTGAAACCTATTCAATTGCATATATGTCAGATAATTTTATTTACCCGAACTTCACGTACAATATTCTTTTCAGCTCTCCCTCAAACCTCTCCACTTCCCCACGATTTGTGCCTCGGATTTAATCAGAAAAATTCTGATTTATGACAATGAATGAGAATTTTAATTTTAACATAAACAAAATTTATTTTTACGTTTTGTCTCTCTCTCTCCCTCTCACGCATTATTTTTCACGTTCTCCTTTCTCCTTTTCTCTCATTCATTTTCTCTTTAGTTTGTTCATCTTCCTTCTTCTTTCTCTCAAATTACTTGCTATTATTTGTTAGAAATATTGTGTTTTCTTTGGGGGAATTCAAAAGAAGGTTAAGAGAAATCGTTTTGAGGTAAGCACATAATTTTTCAGTATTTTCTGAAATTATATATCTCCTCAGTCCGATTGCCATATCTTTCCCTACGAATTTTGTTTTGCTTTGAATTTTTAATATGTTATTCAAGCATGTGTTATGTGATATTCCTCCAAGTTTCACATTATTTCAATTTTTCTATAAAAAGTTATGAATTTTCTTCTTTCCATCACTCACTGCTGATTTGTGCTAAACGGTATTGTTGATTGTCTCTATGTTCCGACCCTTTTATCTTTGTCTACAAATTTTGTTTTATTCTGAATTTTTTATATGTTATTCATGTATGTGTTATGTGTTAATTCTCAAAATTTCACCTCAAATGGATTTTTCTATGAAAAGTTATGGATTTTCTTTCTCTGTCACTCACAGTAATTTGTTGCTGATTGTTTATGTTGCACATATGTATGGCTGTTGTTCTTAATGCAAATGAATGTTATTTTGCATGAAATTTGGTGAACATGTTTATATATATATTAAATTATGGACTGGAAAGTTTGGTAATGATTTGATGAATATTTCATGTGTTATAGGATTTTTTTTATTAAGCCTAGGTTATGTGACTGCTTTAACTGCAAAGTTGTGAGATTCTTTATTGTGTAATGTTTTTGTATGATTATGTGATTTTATTTGGTGATGAGAAATTTTATGGTTCTGTAATTATATGTCAATGACTTGTAATTTGAATTTTAGGGTCATTATAATTTTATTTAAATTAATGGAAAATGATAATTGCATGGAACTCACTGGTTGCACAAAGAATGTATTTTTGGCCATTGGATTCTAATGAATGAATTAAGCTGTGTTGAATTTATTTGAAGCTAATCTTTGGATATGTTGTAATTTTTTATGTCTATTATATGTAGTATTTTTATGGATTTATTTTGGGTTGTAGATAATTTATTATAAGAATGCAAGTGTGGACTGCTCATTGTTTTGTTATTGCTGGCAGTTTTAAAAGTGAATGTTATGTGACTTGTTTAAAATACTAAATGAAATTTTTATGACTAAAGAAAAATCATGGTGATAGTTTTATATGTTAACTATGTTTTTGTCAAATTTGGTACTTAAATTATATGTGAATGTAAAGTTATTAATTTTTAAAGCAGTAAAGGTCTGGCTGTCAGTTTATTTTTAAAGTTTTGTGATCAGATTTCAAAACTATTTTTGAGTATACAAATGAACTTCATTTTTAACGAATTAGGTGTCAATGGAAAGCTCAAAATGTCTACTTTTATTTGACACTAGTTTCAGATCGTTTCGAATTTTGTATGAATTGTTATGATTTTTGAAACATACAAAGGTCTGGCTGTCAGTTTTGTAAAGTCTAGTAATCTTGTGTAATTGTTTGTTTTATTTCGTGTTTTGATATTATTTGAGAATGAAATCGGCTATTTAGGTGTTGTTTTAGTGAGATGGATGTATTTGATAAATTATTATAATTTTCTTAATAATTTTATTATATTATGGCATGAACGGTTCTAAAAACAAGCACTCGAGACCTCAATCGCACGCCACCGTCAAAAAAGTCTATAAAGGTTAAGTAGGGCAATTAGGTAAGCACATTGTCACCTACAACATGATATGTTTATGAAAAGTATGTTTAAAAAAAGTATGAGTTTACGAAAAGTATGAATTTATGAAAAGTTTGAAATCTATGTTTATGATAGTTTTATGATGATTTCTCATGGTGATTTTCATGAAGTATTATTATGAAGTTTTTAAGGTATGAAAGTTTATGCATGTTTTGATGATAATTTTTTTCAAAGCATGAAAGTATAAGTATCTATATGTATCACCTAAATAAGTGTTGCACACTCAAAGTTATGATATGTTTATGTTTATGATGTCATGTTTGGTTTGGGATTTGCAACCCCTCTCCTCTCATGACGGCGCGCCTATTATGATATTATGGTGCAACACTTGGGCCCTTAAGATAAAATGATTAAGTTTTAATATGGTTCATATAATGCAAGATATGTTCCTTATGAAACTGTGCCTTGTGCGCTATTATGATGATGTTGATGATGTTCATGAAATGTTTTAAGTTGTGAGATCTATAAATGTACTTACTAAACGTTTGCTTATTTAAGTTTATATCATGTTGCAGATAATGGTAAGAGATCCATGCATTAGGAGGAGGACCAAGACGGGCGTGTGAGCTATGCAAGATAAATTGTAAATAGAAGACGCCAAGAAAGAAAGAAATTTTATTATATAAACTATGATTTTTTTTTAATTTTGAATATGTTTATGAAATTTGAATTTTAAGGATTTAAATTATGTTTTATAATGTTGAGAATGTATATTTGATCGTCTTTTATTATTTTATAAATTGTCTTATGCATTTAAAACTTAAAAACTTGTTTTATAATCAAACTTTTTAAAAATTCAGCCTACCGATCATTACTGGTCGGATTGCCAAACTTATCGCTTTCAAAATTCCTTTTTGCAAAGCCTCAGACGGCCTACCGATGGAAGACCTTCGGCCTGCCGGTCGTGTTCGGCTTGCCGAAGTCACAAGTTTGGCATACCGAACTGTGTAAGAAATTTTGACCATGAGTTTTTATGACTTTATTATTTTTGTAAGATAAACTATTTAAGGAATGTTTATAAATGAGTAATATATTGATATATATTCATATGTATATATATATATAAAAAAATGTATGGATCATGGATTAAGTTACCCTTTTATTTAAATAGTTTATCTTATAAACCAAAGTATTACGAAATGAAAGTAACGACATCTGTAACGTCCGTAAAAAGGAGCGTTACACTGTCAACATCTAGAGCCGACATCGACATCTCCAAAAGAAGCCTACCATCGTTTGGAATAAAACTCGAAAAGAGTACAAATACCAGACGAGAAATACATCAAAAACGCTTCCAAGCTGTTTGGATTCCATCCTCTCAATGGAATCATGTTCGCGTAATGAAGCCACCCCATTAAACACAACCACTGCCATTGAAAAGCTCACAATGATGTGAGCTTCTTAACCAATTTTTAGGATCGGAAGTCCAACGACGTGCCTAGAGGCGGTCTTGAAATTCTAGCTGACTCATTATCTTTTTTATTTTATTTTCTTTTTTTTTTCTCTCTCTCTCTCTTTCTCATTCTTTTACTAGGGCCGGCTGCCTAACCTTCATGTGCTAAGTTTTAAGTTTACAATCAAAGGATAGTAATTTTTTAAGAAAATATTCATGAATTTAGAATTTATTTCATTGTCTAATATTGTGTTTTATTGTATTCTCAATTTTATATCCATCAAAAACATTTTCAAAACAAAATCATTTTTTATAACTCTATTGAAAAAAAAAAAAAATCTTTAGGTTACTTTAAATGATAAACTTAAAAATCAAACGTAAAAGTTCCCTTTCATCTGGCTCAAATAGTTACACTAAATAAATATTAAAAAAAGGGAGTTTTCACTTTTAAATTTCATAAAACCCCAAAAGATCTACTCCTTACTCAAGTTTCCAAAGAAGATTAAGCACCGTTTCATTGATTTCGTCTTCTTTTTCTGTTTATTTTATTATATCTTCTATATTCTTTATTTAATTGGTAATTATTGCATAAAATAAATGAAATGTAGTTTACACACATGATTATTATTTTGTTTAATGGAGAGTGCAAAATTCTTCTCTTGTTGACTAATACAAAATAAAAAGTAGCATCGGTTCTAAATCATAAGTTGTTGGGGTATAGTTTGATCAGGCCCAAATTGCCTAAAGGCCCAAAATGTTGGTTCGTTGCTGCGATTAGAGTGAGTTGGATAGAGCCAAACGATTCGGCAACTCGACATAAGAAGTACTTCATACGTGTAAAAAGAAGGCTTCAATGGGTTTGATTGGTTTGATCCCATATGGAATCAATACGTGATATTCGCATAGCATTTTGTTGTTGCAGGTTTGCACTCAGGTTTGTTTCCCAAGTGTTCATTCGATGGAATTGATTGGTGTGAACTGGTAGTTATAAGCATGTCCAACCATGAACTAAGATGTGGGGAGAGCACGATTCTTGCAGCTTGTCACAGGTTGATATGTGTCCCACTATTATCATTACCTCTAGTATTATCACCCCACTCCGTCGGTTCTTTGGAAGCCACGACTTTCCTTTATCCTATATATAAGGAGCCAACATCTTCAATTGTATATACGAAAAATACAATATACAAAAACTCTGTTAAATTTACTCCTTATTTTGCACCATTGTAATTTGTACTCTGAATTCATACAATAGTGAAGAACAATAGACATAGCTCCTTTAACAGAGTGAACTACTATAAATTCACATGTGTGGTATCTTTTATTTCTTCTATGTTATCTTACTTCATATGATTTCAATTTGTTAATTATCTTCTGCAATTAATCTGACAAGTTTGTTTTAAAGCTGATAGATCCAAATAACAGTAATTTGAGGGTCCAAATTTATTAAACAGAACATATTATCCTAGATTAATACTTTTTATATCTGATTATATATCTAACGTCTACAAAAGTTAAAAAGAAAAGTACAAATTTTACATATAAAATCACAAACAGTGTAAGTCTCTCACATATTACAATGTAAAGTAACAATATATTATAGTATAAATCTTTTACATGTTAAAGTGTATAGTTTAAACTTTAAAATTGAAACTTTTATCTCAAACACCTTAGTAGTTAAATGCAAGAATTTTTCAACAACAAACAAGAAGATATAAGAACAACATTTGCATATTACCTTTTAGTACATCTTAAGTTTTTTTGTTTTTGTTTGCGTTTTTTAAAGGAATTTTTTTAAAGTAGAGCACACATTACATCATGCGTCATTTTTATTGATGAGGAGTTAAGATTAGCCATTTTGCCAACTCCAATATCTACTAAACGATGGAATTTGAATTTGTTAAGCTCTTAAGCTTCTATAGTAAAAGGTGAACTTGTATGAGTCAATATTCTTATAAGTTTGTGACTCCGTTTTTTGTTAACTTTTACACTGACAACATTAACAACAGCTAGAGTCAATATTATGAAATATTTACGTTCTTTACAAATATTAAAGCAAATTACGAGCAAAAATCCCTGTACTTTTTGGGTTTCTTTTTTTTGTTTAGGATTATCGCAAACTTTTGATGCATCTTTTTTTCTTTGACATTACTGCCTTTTTTTTTTAATGCATTCAACGGAAATGAATTTTTTTGCTTTTTTTAAAAAACAAAACACGTGGCTCCAAGTACCTACACAAATGACCAAACTCGTTACACATTCAGATAAGTTGGTTGACGCCAGACGGTCTCCCTAAAACGACACCGTGTCTTTAGAAATTCTAGTCTGTGAACAAACGACGTTATTCCTTTTCTGTCACGTTCCAATCCCATCTCTCTCTCTCTCTCTCTCTCTAGAATACCGGAATTCGCTGGTGTCGTTTTGTTCTCTCGACGGAGCAACGACAACCAAACAACCAAACAAACAAGTTCAAACCAACGCACGTCTCTTGATCCACCGTGAAGAAGCCCTAGTCGGTGATTCTTGTAAAATTCCTTGTTTCAGACGCGACTAAATTTGGAAAGAAACATAAAATTTACCCAAAAAAATTATACATATTATTCCCTTTCCTCTTGTTTTTCAATCTGCGTTTTTCTTTTGCCTGATTACGAGGAGAGACTTAAAGAGATTTTCAATTTTTTGATGGTTTCTTGTTTTGAGGAGGCCAAACGGGGAGAAGATAAACAAGGTTCTCAAGATACATTTTCTTTACTCTTTTTTGTTGCCGAACAAGAAGCAAAATCTTGTGGAGTTTACTTGTGTTTTTGTCGTTTATTTATCTTTTTTTTTTCCTGAAATTTTAGTAGCTTACAGATGTGCATGAATACGTTGTCTGATATTTTTGTTGTAGATTTTTAGGTTATTTTTTGGGAGAATTTTAGGTAATTTGAACCATAAATGTATGTAGAAAATTTCATAAACTAGGGAAAATGGTAAGCAATTAGAATTATGAGAAACAATTTTGTGTAAGAATTACAAAGAAAACAAAAGTAACCAATACAGAGAAATGAGTTCATTATGGTTTCATAAGAAAATGACTCAATTTTATGTTTTGATTTTACCAATATATTTGAAGTTTTCACCTCTTATTTTTATTTTTATTTTTATTTTTTTTTTCCTGTTAGACTATTGCTGCCAGGTCAATGGTTTTGGTGAGGATGTAGTCACTATAGATGAATATGTTGTGTATCTTAGTAGAGTATGGCAAAAGCCATGAGTTCATAAATGTTTTTCTTATCCCTCAAATTTGCATTGTAAACTAAATGAAGCATGAGTTTTCAATTTAATTCTGTTCTAGGTGCTTTTTTTATGTGCCTTTTGACATTGGCTGGTCCATAAGTTTGTGTCTAAAATAATAATAATAATAATAATAACAATAATAAATAAATGAAAAACTTCATGAGTTGGTTTGTTCCAACTAGAAAAATTCCCCCATAACTATTCTTAAAGTTGATTTTGAATTGGGCATCAGCTGTTGAATTTGATAAATAATCATTGGGTTTGGAGCTGATAACTTGAACAAAAATTTGTGCAAAAGAAGATTTCGGCCGATTTTTAAATTGCATTATAATTAAGACATTTATAATTTCACTCATCATTTATTTTGAAGGCATAGCATGTTATTTATGGATGGTGTCTTTGGATAACGCTTGCACGTTAACAAAATTGAATGCTACCGTCTCTTTGCTAGAATAAATAAATAAATAAGTAATGTTCACTCGAATTTAGTTCCTTAGCAGTTTAAAAGAGAAATTTTTTTTTTAATTGCATTCAAATCCATATATTTTAATGTGTTTTCTCCTAGAGTTTTACTTTGTAGTTTAATGATGTTTGCCTTATTGATGGAGCATCATTGAAGATTTCCTGTATTAGCTCTTTCTGTTATCACACCCTTTATCTGTTGACATTTTACAGACATGCATTAGATACTATATGTGCACTTGTGTTCTGATACGCGCGCACGTTTGCACGTATGTGTGCATGTTTTTTTGTCTGCTTGTGCATTTTCCTTATATGATTATTGATGCCTTTTAAGATTTTCCTTTTCTTCATTAGAACTGTATTCCTTTTTTTTTTTTTCTGTGGTTTTGCTTTAGGGCTCTGTGTTTTGCATGTTAGTTTCTCGGACGGAGTTCTTTTTTGCTACTAATTATGGGGGCTCCTAAGCAAAAATGGACACAAGAAGAAGAATCGGCTCTTAAAGCTGGAGTTGTGAAGCATGGAGCAGGAAAATGGCGCACCATACTTAAAGATCCAGAATTTTGCAGTGTCCTGTATCTACGCTCTAATGTAGATCTTAAGGTATAGTTCTCTTAATGCTGTTTCCCTTGGAGAGATTACTTTAATGGTGACAAAATTGAAGCTTTAGCTTCTTTAAGCCATTCCTGTCATGGCTTCCTGTGAAACAGAAAATTTGTGCATACTACATTCCATTGTCAAGTAACGATTGTTTTTGGCGTTCATCATGAGTAGGACAAATGGAGAAACATGAGTGTCATGGCAAATGGATGGGGCTCTCGAGATAAGGCTAGGGTAGCACTTAGAAGGATCCATCAGGTTCCTAAACAAGAGGAAAACATTACTGCTAGTGCTAGTGTTGCTGTGCAAAGTGATGAAGAAACTGTGGAAGCAATGCCTCGTGAGGGTTCTGCTGATATGCAGCATACGCATCAGAATTCGGGTCCAAAAAGAGCTATTGGAAGGTTAGATTCCCGCATTGAGTTTGATATGTCACCCTTTAATTATTGAGATTTTTCCTAAGAGTGTTTTCTGTTCATATGTTCATCCTTGGTTTATATTCATGGTATGTGTTAATACTCTACATTTTCTTTTTAAGTTTCTGTGAAGCTAACTAAATGAAAGAAATCACGCTATTAATATTTCTAAAGCAGTTTCCGTTCATGTTGCATCCATTCTTGGAAAGTGTTTTATCATGCCACTCTAATTGTTATTCGTGCTTGTAGGTTGGACAATCTTGTCATGGAGGCTATCGCTAGCTTGAAGGAGCCTGGGGGTTCTAATAAGACAACAATTGCTGCATATATCGAGGTAATCTATTATTTGTTCAATGCAATTGAACGACGCTTTTTTAATTCTCTATGTAGTTTATTCTTTTAGATATTCCAGAATCATGAGTTTTGGTCTTATAATGACCAATTGAAGCAAACTAAATCACAAGCACAAAAAATTGACAGGTTACATAAGAGGATAGGTGAGCATCAAACATTTCAATGTGAATTTAATGCCCGATTCCTTTCTTTAAAAAAAGGAGGAAGAAGAAGAATAAGAATGAGAAAATGCCCTGCTGGATAATTTTTCTTGATAGTTTGAGGCTTATGATTCTGATAATGTGTGTATATGGTTCCTTTTTTCACCTTTTTTCTTTCCTCTGTGGAATTAGCTTCTGAGCTTTTCTCTTACAGGAACAATATTGGGCTCCTACAGACTTTAAAAGGCTATTGTCTGCAAAGTTAAAGTTTTTGACGGCAAATGGGAAACTGATTAAGGTATGAGGAAGATGTGTACATTTTGTGTGAAGTGGTAGTCTTGTAATGATTGGGCTCTGCTGTTCTTCTGTTTTCTAGACTTTAACTCCAGGGACACAAAATTATATCTGAATTTTTTAATGTTTATGTATTTTGGACACAAAAATTTGATTGAGACAAAATTTAAGCCGTAAATTTTGTGAAATTTTGTGCTTTTTATTGGTTGAGATGAAATTAGTATATTCTAATAAACAGGGAAGAACAGTGCCTGAAATTACAGGGCCTTGGCATGCGCATGAGTTATGGTTACTATCCAGATGGTGAGTGCATTGCTAAAACATGTACTTTATGGACTTAGGTATGATTGCGTTTGTCCATGGATAAGATCGTCTCTGGATACCTGTCCAAGGATCAGTCGTCTGTTCAACAAAAGTTTCCATGTATTTGGTGTGACAATGGTCGGCTTCACAAAGGGTGAAGTCCTATTAATATGGAAGTGTTTAAGCGTGCACATTTATGCTAAGGGAACATGAATCATTTTAGTTAACTTTAAGCAAGATGCAACAATTTTGATCCAATATTACCTATGGCTATGTGGATTGTATGATGATTGGTAACAGAATTTTTTTTTTTTGCGTGACGCGTTAGGTATTTTTTTCCTCCTTTTCCTTCTAGTACATACTTATATCGTGTTGTGCTGAGGCAAATTAATGAATTGAGTCACCCACCAGTGACAAGTTACGCTTAAACTTATAATCTTTTTTGGTCTCGTTTAATTATCAAAAAGTGTTCACTTCATTGCTTGCAAAGGTGATGTGTTAACATGGGCTGGTTTGGGTGGGTTGCTATTGCCGTCTGGCAAGGGGCTGCAGCGGTAGGGGTACGTTATTAGGTTGCCTTTGTCGCTCTTCTGTGCAGGGAGCACTATGATTGAGGGGAGGAAGTGGGGGATGGACGTTGATTTCGAGTCGAAATATTAAGATTTTGAATTCTGAATCTAGTAATTATTTTTTCCTTTCTCTTTTTTCCCTTTTTTTGCTCCTCTCCTTTTGTGCAGACTCCTTGTCCCAAATATTTTACTTGTCTAGAAGGAAACGTTTAACTTTCCTTTTGAGTCAACTAAAGGAAGATCTAAACTGTTAATTACCCCTCTTTAATTACCTTGCAATATTCTTCTGCTTTTCCTCTTTCTTCTTCGTTCCCCTTGATATTTGATTGTTGGGTTTAGGGTTAGCATTTAGGGATTAAGGTTAGGATAGAACTTGTAGCTCTTGCTCGACTTTCAGGTGAAGAATGGAGAAATCTGAGTTGGTAATGATTCTTTTTCTCCCTCCCCTCTTTCTCTCATCCCATTACATATTTGTCTACTTCTATTCCATCTTTTTTTTCTTTCATTTAGGGATTTCATATCACGGATCATGTATAAAAGTTGTGTTTTGAGATAAGCACTTGAGATCCATAACATCATTGTTGTTCTCTTTTACTTGTTTTTCGACATGTAAATTCTTTCTTTTGATGTACTTATTATGCGCTTATATTTGAGCCAAGTGTTCTTAGTTTGTGGTGTCTCATGTTTCGTGTGGTGAATTTGAGCAAAATATCTGACTGACAAATTGTCTGACTAGCATTTTGTGGTTAGGTTCGCTATTTTGAGTTAAATCAACCACAAATAGTTTTCTTTCTTCATTTCTTACCTGAAATTTGAATGTGTCAAAGCCGTTCATTATAACACTGTTGAAAGATGTGAGATTATTAATGCATGCTGCAGATTCTAGTATAACCTGCTTCTGCAAGC
This sequence comes from Artocarpus hirsutus, assembly GCA_946598075.1. Classification (NCBI taxonomy): domain Eukaryota; kingdom Viridiplantae; phylum Streptophyta; class Magnoliopsida; order Rosales; family Moraceae; genus Artocarpus; species Artocarpus hirsutus. The sequence continues at coordinate 12,815 of CAMOHE010054239.1, read as the reverse complement.
AGACTAAAGATTTAGGATATGAATGATGAATATTACCATTAGAGAGCATAATCGCAAATTATGATAATGTTGCCTTAAGTACTATCAAGTACTAATGGCATCTTCTGTTTAAATCAAGAGGCCCACAAATCTTAACTTTTAAATTTATTAATTTTTAGGGAGTTGATAATGTTATATTCATGTTTATAGTTTTCCTTTAAAGAACCCTTTAGATAAAATAGAAGGACCAATAACTTGAAATTGGTAACCTTTAAAGGCGTATGTAAAGCAATAATTTTAATTTGGGAAAAGAAAATAGAAAATCAAACGCAATTGTTAGATTTGCAAATAAGGATCGGTTATTATGAGATGGTATAAGAGTTGGTATGTTTTAGCGATGCTACTAAACTGGCTCGTTTTAATTTTCACACACACGTGCGCGCGCACATTCACACACAAACACAAACACGCACGCGCATACATAGCCTGTAGTTTAATCTGGTGAGACACACACTCAGATACTCACGTATGTGCAGATGAATATTTTTACACACGTACTGGTGCAACCGTGTGTTGTTGTTGTTGGCTTTTTTTTCTTTTTTTTTTTTTTCTTGGAGGTATATGTAATTGGATGACTGTTCTTCACTTTATATTCTTAAATAGTTAAACAGTACAATTCATTTGGTAATTTTATTTGGGAGTCTCTGACAGTATTCAACATAAGAGTGTATTAAAATCGCTGTGGCCTCGTGTGTTGTACTTTTTGGTCTCGTGGTGCTTTGATGGAATTGGAGTTGGATCTTATATCTTGAGTCTTCGCTTTTTGGAACTTTGCAGGTCAAACGCCGGTACAGGATTGCACCTACTCCAGCATTTTTCGATAAAAGACAGACTTCCTCGTCGCTACTGTTTGAAGGACGCCAGAGGGATTCTCCAAATTTCGAGAAGGATGAGGCCTTCATACTTATGAAATCCCAGATTGACTTAGAGTTAGCCCAGATGAGAACCATGACTGCGAAAGAGGCCGCTCTAGCTGCAGCTCAAGCAGTTTCAGAGGCAGAAGCTGCTATTGCTGAAGCTGAAGAGGCAGCTAGGGAGGCAGAGCAAGCGGAAGCTGATGCAGAGGCAGCACAAGCTTTTGCAGAAGCGGCAATGAAGACTCTGAAAGGAAGAAACGCCCAGAAGATGGTAAACTTTCTATATCAAATTATCTATCTGAGAAGCTTATTTTGAAATTTGACAAAAGTAGAATTGTCTTTGGTAGTACTCCACATGCAAATTTTTCGACATAAAATGCTATTTTTTTGTTTCTTCATTTCCATCTGGCATGCGGGCTATCACTCCTGTTTGGTGAACTTTATTTGGCGAATTGAAGATAAAATAACCACTGGAGTGAAGGTGTAATCCATTTCTTTGTACTTGCACATATGCATACATGACACCTATGTGTTATTTGTCACCAAGTGAAATGAATACCACAGAGTGCTCTGGTCCTTTCTTTTACTGTTTTGATTTGTTCCTCTAGATAAAAATTTTACTTCATAAACAAATAATAGGGCATTTGGGAAGCCGGTTCAAATCAACAGTTTGAACCTAAACGTTGTAACAATTCAAATTTTATGAGAGAAAATACTTACAAAATTATTTGGTTCTTGGTTCGAACCAAGCTCCCAAACAGGCTCTAAGCTAATCATTTTGATAATGATCGTACATTAGTTCTGTAGTTACTACCAAGTTTGACTCCTGGTAGTAAGCCACATGCAAATTTTTTTTATATGAAAAGATATATTTTTTTTTCATTTCTATTTGGCATGCGGGCTATTACTCCTGTTTGGTTAACTTTATTTGGCAAATAGAAGATGAAATAACAATTGAAGTGAAGGTGACATCCATTTGTTTGAGCTTGCACATATGCATACATGACACTTATTTGTCATTTGTCCCTAAATGAAATGAATTCCACAGGGTGCTCTGGTGCTCTCTTTTACTGCTTTGATTCATCCCTCTAGGAAAAAAATTTCGTTCATAAACAATTTAGAGAGCATTTGGGTAGCCAGTTCGAACCTGAAACACTATAGTAATTCAAATTTTAGGATAGAAAACAAACTAACAAAATTGTTTGGTTCTTGGTTTGAATAAGTTCCCAAACAGGCTTTAAGCTAAGCTGACGATTTGATAATTGATCGTTTACTAGTTATGTAGTCTGGCCAATGTGTTTTCCGGGCTTATGCATGTGCACAAGAGACCCATAACCACCTTTTATTATTCCTCTTTGTGTTATATCTATCAATTGCTTGTATCTTTTTCCCCGCCTTCCTTCTATCGGAGGGCATTTGATTGGAATGTCTTTTGGTTTAATATGCAGATGATGCGATCTTGATGGAACTCACAGAATAATTAGTAAAGAGCAATTGACATAATCTCGGGATTGGCTTCCAGAGGACACATTCGTCATTTGCTGACACAGTGTAGCTTCATTAGTTTTTTTGGGTGTAGAAGTCTGCATTTGTAACTGTAAGTTATGTTAAGGTCATTTCCATTGCTGGATGTGACCTTCTTAAGTTTTTTTTTTTTTTTGGTTTAGAATATTCTTTTGCTAGTAATCTTAGTCAGTTACTGATAAATCAGCATTCAGCTTTTTATTTATTAATTAATTTGTTAATCTCCTTATGTCTTTGTTTTTTTTTTTTTTTTTTGGTACGATAAATGCTATATGCTGTGACTTAAAATTTTATCATAGGGTATAGAAGGAATACTTCATCAGTAGGGTATAGTTCATGGTTGGATTTCAAGCAAATTTTATAAAATTCTTACTTTTCTTGGTCATGATTCTAGGCAATTCTTATGGTGGAGAAGACACATTTGCTCCACCAGTAGAACTGGAAGCAGTTCTGTATGCACAGTGCAAATTCTTGACGTGGACAGTTACATATTAAACTGCTAAAATTTTAATCTAACAACTAAAATACCAAGCTCTACCAGCGGAGCAAAATTGCCTCCTTCACTGTAGAAGTTCCCGTGATTCTATTAGGATCTAATAGTTGAAATGTATGTTCGACCTTGTATTGTTACAAAATTCTTTTACAGGTTTGCAATTTTAGATGTATAAACTTGAATTTCAATAGGATCATGATCTATAACTTTAATTTCCGTTGCATACAACTAAATTGGTCTTAGTATAGGAGGCTTCCCATGCACGCATGGGTTTCGTTTTCCTTGTGATGGTCCCGGATGAGGCGTTGCTTCTAATATTTTGGCTTGGGATGCATTATTAGCATATATCGTATTGTGGCCGGTAACGTTTGACGATTTAAAATATTATAAAAATTTTTTAGAGTTTAATCTATTTTGATGAGAAGATTACAAGATTTTATTTGTGGTAAATATACTCCTTTTGTATTACAATAACTAAGGGCTCTTAGCAAAATGGTCATTGGCAAAATCAACTCTAACAAAAATTTTTGGTTGTTACAATGTAAAGTGGATAAATTACACCGACACTCCTTATGTGTTACCTAAATTATATAGACATCTTTTGGACCAAAACTAATCACATTAATGTCCCTAGTTGTTCAAAAAAATTTACAAAGAGACCCCTTTTATTAGTTGACCATAAGGGTTAACTGTTAATTTTATTTAAAATGCAAAAAATGCCCTTCCATTCAATAAAAGCATTATTAGTACTTTATGTGGAAACGATAATTTTACATTTATTTAACATTAAAAAGGACAGCAAAACCAAAACTATTAATTCTAACAAAACCATAATTCAATTATAAAAATGGTCTATTTTTTTCATAAAATTGTAAAGATTATGAACAAAAATAATAGTAGATTTTTTGGGATAGAAATAAAAAAACACATATATAATTTTAAAAAGTGGTATTAAGAAAACCAAAAAGACAAATAAAATTTTTTCACCCCTTTCTTAATCTCAGTGCTCTATTTTTTCAAAAAAAATTAAAAAATTATAACAAAACTATAAAAAACAATAAATGAAAAAGGGATTTTTCTTTAAAAAAAATAAAAAATAGGTATAAAACTTTTTAAAATATATTAAAATAGAAGTAATAATGTAAAAAAATTTGTCTGTTTCTCTCCCCTCTTCTCTGTAACGATCGGAAAAATCCAGTAATTAATAAATAAATTAATTAAGGATTTTTCTATAACCATGTCGATAAGTTCATAAAAATCTGTAAGCTTAGAACATATAAGTTTAAGTTTTGTAAGAATTATGAGATATTGTAAAAAATTTAATTCATGGTTAGAAACCTTTTGTCACGATTGGAAATTTACATGTTTAAATTGTGACATAATCACAATTTATAATTATGAATTTTTCTAATAAACACAGATTTAGGATATCTTCATAACTACAAGATTTCAGTAGTAAATAATGTTTTATGCTTCATGTATGAAATTCATAGCAAATATGATGTCATGATGGTACGCTTGGATAATTAAAAATAATTACTCACTATACTAAACCAAACATTTAAAATTCAATAATTTTATGTATATGCCAAAGTAATGACCTTTATAACAATCTCAATTAGAAAATCTAAATTGAGATGAATTGATAAAAAAGAATTTCTGACTCAGTGATTATTTGGAATTTCTACATGATTCCAATTAATAAGAGGGATCTAGATCATAAGTGATCAGCAGCTCAATACCATAATCTAGAAATAGTGAGCATAAAGTTCATGTATGTAAGATCGATCTTGATTTTCATGATATCATAATGCATGACAAGAATTTTAAAGGAATTTACAAATTCAATAATTTACAATATCTTATATATGCATAGTTAGTTCTTTACAGGTGTAAATAATTGTAAATAACTGTGTGCAATTAATAATAATCATTAATATTATTATTATAATAAAAGCGTTAATGAAGTCCACAAACATTGCATGAGCCTCTAAGGCGAATGCAAAATCACAAATAGATAAATTTCAATCCGTAAAGTGATTATGGAAAGTTTAAAAAGTATCCATAGATTGGAGGTAGACTCATAAATGACTTTTTATGATAAACAGTTTGAGTTATACCCATAAAGCACGAAATTATACTAAGTCTAGATTTTGAATTAAATTGACTTACAGGTAGTCAATTTAATTTGCACAATTTTTTTTGAATTATCACTATTATTATTTTTTATGATAAAGTTAGAAGTTTATAATATGAAAAATTTTAACGAAAAATATACGTCTTATTTATTAGTTAGCATTTTAAAGCTTTAAATTTTTTGAAGTATTATTTTGATGAAGAAATCAAATTTTAAGTTTTGATCGAAGTTTTAAATGCTAAATGTAATTTTTAAATATATATATATGAGCACACACATATAAGGTGCAAACAGTAAATCAACGATTTTGAAGACAAAACTATCAAAGTTTATCACTTTAGAATAAAATCATGAAATCTATAAAGTATAGATAAATTTATAAAAATAATTTTATGGCAATATGGAGTTTTAGTAAGACAACAATACAGTAAGAAAATTTGAATTTTTTTAACTATTTTTTGGGAGACTAAGAATAATAAAGTTTTAATGTTACGGTAATGTATACAAAAGTTTCAAAGTTTACAAATCAAAAACTTGGTCAACTAGATCATGACACAGATTAAAATTTGTGGACCTACGATAGTGTCTATATATTCATGGATTAAAAAAATATCAATCAATCAAAATCAGCTCCCACTTTTTCTCTACTTTCTCTCTCTAAACCATCAATGGCTAAAAACTCAACCAGAGGTTTCCACCTCCGTTTTCAACATAGCTAGTGTCAATGGATAGATCGTGATTTGCCGAGTCCAATGATGTGTTGTGTCAGCTGTAACTCCACTGGAGCAGCATGTAATCGCCATTCAAATTGGCCAAAAACCCACTTTTTTTTTCTGACACAATTACTTTGTCGTCTGTGCACCAATTGGTGTGATTTCAGTTTCTATAGACTCATATCAATGAGACGAAGCAAATTGTACCACTCTTTCACATTGATTTTAGCCAGAACAATTCTGTCGAAGTAGCTTGATTTTGGTGGGCGAGCCGCCATTAAATCTCACTATTTGTGGCAGTAGTGATGCACACCCACCATGCCAAAAGATTCAGAGGACCGTGGGGATTAAGATCCCCTAACCTAATTTTATGGCCCAGCCACCGATTGTCAAAGAACGAGGAGCGCTGCCATCGATTGCGGTAAGCAACATCGATCTTGCTTATTCCGCCACCATTGAGGCAAATTGATGGTACCAACATATTCATATGGTGATGAGAAACAAAACGCCTCAATCAATTAAAGGAAAATACTGCCCGACACTAGAGTTTGATGAGCACCATCAACACAGCACGAGCAGCTCAATTTCAACATTTTTGGTGATGTTGAGTGCAATTGATGGCACCGTCATGATCAGAGCAACACGAGAAAGCTTTACCAACCTTTAATTTCATGGTTACACTGCTAGTTAATAAAGATTGGAGCCACCGTCGCCGTTCACAATTCTGTTGCTTCAATCTTGTCAATTTCGATGATGTTGAGGTGTGCCACATGGGGGAAAAAATACTCAGAGGACCCTACCAAACAGAATGCTTAACTCAATTTCATAGGGTCTACAATGGAGATAGAGGATTAGAGTCTTCATTTTTACGCAATCGACGGGTGTTCGACCCATGCTATTTAAGTTTGATTTTGGTGAAATTAGCTGCATCAATGAATTTAGAAGGTCCAAAAAGGGTAGGAGCCATAGTTTCAACACCAACTAAGGCTTAGGGTCATCGTACGCGTTGCTATGCACCTCAACAGGTGGCTAGTCCCTAGTGACCTCGAGTTTCGTGCTTTTGGACCTCTAATTAGTGATCCGAAACCACCTCCTAACTCGTTTTCACATTTCAGACACAATGGTGCCCCTTGTTTGAGCTAATTCTACTCTTTTAGAAATTGTTTGGTATCGATTGCTCAAGGATCGAGGCAACATAGACTGGGGTAACAGTCCAGAAAGACACTTCTAGTAATTAAATATTTCCAAAAAGCATTACTAGCCATCCAAAGTTACTATAGGACCATTCTCGAGGATGCTTTGTGGACTGTAGATACAACAAGATTTTACTGGAATTGCTTAGCTCAAAATCCAGTTAAGTAGAAATCTCGTCTATAGTATAAATAATTTCAAAATAAATTGTTTTATATATTTCATAAAAATTATGAAATGCATATTTAGTGATATGTTATGCTATATTATGCATGATATGTTGTATTATGTTAAGTTATGTCATGATATGCTATGCTATGAGCATGATATGTGAAGTTTAAGTCATGCCATGTATTGTATATTATGATTATGTCATGTGCAGTAAATGAGGTATATTGTATTAAATTATACTACTTACTCACCTTGAGTTAAACATGTTTATGATTAATGATTTATGATTTCATGATGCTATATAGTAATATGTCATACTGCATATACACAATAAGTTAAGTGATGTAAAGAAGACAACATAAGAACCTCTTAACCTACGGAGATGTATTATTGCCAGTTTAATTTAAGATCTAGAAATTGTTGGGGACCTTACGAACCCTAACCTTTCGAGTGTCACGTGCAACTGGTACGATCACTCGAGTACACTTAGTAAGATCAGTTAAAGCTTAAATAATTAAGCATAAAATAAGTCGATAAGCAAGCATAAAATGTTCATGCGTGTTTCATGAAATGTTTTTAAATATGTTTTGTGAGTCTAATATCCTACTTGTTCAATGAAAGCTTATTTAAGTATATTCATGCTGTAGGTAAAGAACAGATCAGCAATATTTGGTAGACAGTGGTGAGCGATAGACGAATAGTGGAGATGAGAATGGATATCGCTTACGCAAAAGTAATATATTCCGTGTTTTAAGTTTACGAAAGTTTATACATTTTAAGTTTACAATATTTTATGTATTTTAGTTTACAAAATTTAATGCAATTTAATCTACGAAATTTTGTGCATTTTATTTTACGAAATTACGTGTGCATTAATAAGTAAATAAAAGTACATAAGTGTGGTTTAAAAACCGAGGTTGTAATCATACAACCTTAGTTTAGGGAAGTTTTAGTATTTCAAATTGTTGCAACAGATATTGCAACAAACATACAAGAATTATTAGTACGAAGTTACAATGTTTGATTTTGAAATTACTTTTAAAAGTTTATTTTAATTTTAGAAAAATGTTTTGAAAGAAATAGTTTTAAATAATTATCTTATGTTTTAAAGGGAAATGTTTTAATTTAGAAATGCTTTAAGAGATTATTCTTATGTTAGCATTTAATGAATTAAGTCTAAAGAAATAGTTATTATGTTAAAACATAACAATTGTTATTACATCATTATTACATTTAAGAAAATTAGGACTTCTTTAAACGAAATATTACTTCTTTGAAAGAAAAATTTTATGAAACCATTATTAAGATTTCTTTTTAGAAAAAAAATTATTCCACAAATTAAGTAATTTACTTTAAAGCATGTTTAATCGGGTGTTTGGAAGGGTAATGGAAACTGTGGTTCCTACCACTTTTTCAGTTATAAATAGTATAAAACGCTCACATACTGCAGTAATAATAAAAAATCACTATAGTATAAAGCTCTTATATGCTACAGTAAAAGTAGTTCTAACTAATGATTATCACCACCCTTCCAAACGCTTTATTTTATACGATTCGGTGGTTAAGCAACGGATATATAAGTAGGGTTGTTACACTCTTTTCCTCTTTTTCTTTCTCTCTCTCGACCTAGTTGGAGCGATGGGTGAGGGTGTGATAGGGTAGCTAGCTGCGGCAGGGAGGAGGGTGCGAAGGGGGTGGTTGGGGTCAACGGGAAGGGGCATAGATAGGCCTGGTTGGGTGCAACGTGAGGGGGTGTTGTTCACTGGCGACAAGGCAGACATGATGTGTAGGGTGGTCACTGGGCTGGTAGAGTGAAGGTTAGGAGGGGGGTGTAGGGCGTATGGAGGTCCTTGTTTAGCTGCTTAGATTGTTAAGATTTTTTTTTCTTTTTAAAACAAATGGCTGTGATTTGTTTTCTTAGATCAACAACTAAGATTAACAAGGGCATTTTTTTCATTTCAAACAAAAAAAAATTAACAGAGTTAAGTTTAAGGAATGTTAGTGTGATTAGTTTTGATACAAAGTTATGCCTTTATAATTTGAGTAAGACATAGAGTGTGTCGGTGTAATTTATCTGTGTAAAGCTTTCACATACTAAAATAATTAGAAAAAGTAAACTATAGTGTAAAACTCTCATATGTTACAGTTCTTAGTTCAAAAGTTTCACTTCTAACCACACTTTTCAAATACTTTATATAACAGTTGTGAAAAGACTAAAATAGAAAACAAACTAGATTTTTAATGGCACAGATATCGTGCAATGCAAGTGATTTTATATCCATGGGTATTTTAATAAATAAAACATTCCTAAGAGTAAAACATAAACAAAAATGAATATCATGACAGACACAAGCTATCTCCTTTCTCTATTTGAGTCTGTTTGAAGATCAAACAAAAGAAAGAATACTTCTGCCTTCCTCCTCCCTTAACAAGCCTTCGAACACTAGCACCAACGAGCGGAGTAAAGGGCTCTTCTCCCATGTGGTACCAAACTTGCACGATATTGGCAGTTTGGGTAATAATTAGATTGATATGATTAACACGATTAATGAATAATTTGTATTAGTTGATCTTACACAAAAACCCGAATTGACTCATTAAACTATTAATGTCATCAACAATCTAATTACATATTATGTAGTGTAAAGTTTATACGATTTAAGCAACATGAATTTTGAATTTAGTGATTAAATTTCAAGAGTATTTGGCAAAAGTGGTTTAAACCACTTTCTCAATTATAAATAGTATAAAGCTCTCATATGCTACAGCAACAATAAAAAAAATCGCTATAGTGTAAATCACCCATATGCTTCAGTAAAAACAGTTTTAACTAATGGTTGTTAAATGGTTCAACTATCCTGCCAAACACCCTATTTATTTGTCTTTCTTGAAAAAAAAAATGATCAACACACATGTCAAAAATATTACAACCGCTTCAAACATGTCATAATCGTATCAAATGGGGCATAAGTAAGGCCATTATATGTTTAGCGTAGTAGTTTAAACAGGTTAGTGTGATAAACCTGACATATTTAGATCGACATTTTTTGATGTGTTTGAGTTAGAGTTTTCTGACACGATTAATAAATGAATTAAAACAAACACGACC
>CAMOHE010054237.1:24403-37277 GCA_946598075.1 Artocarpus hirsutus | reverse complement strand
GTAAATGGGGAAAATTTTATCCATTAACTCAAATAATTCAAAAGTCAAATGTTCTTTACCAAAATTAAAGAAATCATTCCATAATTATGTTAATTATTTAGAATAAATCATCCTTATCATAAATTCGACCTTATCACAATTCTGTAAAATTTCTGCTGACTGCTTGTCAGCTGTCATCGGCTTGCCGATCTCAGAAGTCCGGCCTGCCGATGGCACACCATCGGCTTGCCGTTCTGAGGAAATCATTTCGGCCTGCCGAATTGAATTGTCCGGCCTGCCGATCTGTCCTTAAATATAAAAATCATTCATAACATTTAATTATCAATAAAAATATAATTAAACATATAACATTAATGACATGAACATTTGAGCACATCAATTCCAAGCGAGCGTCACCTGTCATAACACTTAAAATAAAATGGTTAGCACCATTATATCATATATCATAACATATCATGAGTATAACACTTATCATCGTCATTAATATAACATTTAACGTCATCATTATCATAACATTATCCGTTACATAAAATTAGGCGGGCGTTACAACCAAGACCTACTCTCAGAACCAACAAAAAGTGCCCTTTTCTCAACTTCATAGTATGTGGGCAGCCCTTGAAAGACCACTTATCTTTCAACCACTTATTTATCAAGGAAGATTGGAGTCCCACCTACCAATGCTCATATCCATACCATGACAAAAGAAGAAGCAGCAATAGAAACTTCCAATGTTGTCACAAGTCAGATCCTTATCCATGCCAAAGATGATCATGTACTTTTTCGATACGGGTGCTACCCATTCATTTGTATCTATATCTTTTACCAAAAACCTAGAAAGAAATAAGAAACGTATGGAACAAGGGTTCACCATTACACTACTCTCGGGGGAAGCAATATCATCCACACATTTCTTACGTGCCATTCCTTTAAGAATTTCTCATAGAAAACTTTTTATCGATCTCATTATACTTGACATTCATGATCATGATGTTCTTCACAGGATGGACTTTTTGGGAAAATATAATGCTTCAATCAAGTGCCAACAATGAAAGGTGATATTTGATCCAGATGGTAAGGAGCAATTCATGTTCGTAGGCGAATCAAGAAAAAAAAAAACCAAAACTATTTTTGTTAGCCATGAAGGCTAGGAGTTACTAGCAAGTGGATGCATAGATTTTCTAAAAAACATCATATGTAAAAGTAAAAAAAAAGGGGCAAATGTCGAAGATGTTTAGGTGATTATGGAATTTCCAAAAGTATTTCCTAAAGATCTATCAAGCTTACCTCTGGACAGGGATATTGAATTAGAAATTGAACTCATACAAGGTACAAACCCAATCTCCAAAAGCATCGTATAGAATGGCCCTGGTGGAATTGAAAAAGCTATACTCTCAACTAAAAGAGCTTCTTGATGAGGGTTTTATTCGGCCTGGTCATTCTCTATGTGGAGCTCCAATCCTAGTTATGAAGAAGAAGGAAATTTCTCTATGACTTTGCATTGATTATCGAGAACTGAACAAAGTAACAATCAAGAACAAGTACCCATTACCCTAGATCGATGATTTATTCGATCAACTAAAATGTGCATCAATGTTTTCAAAGATAGATTTGCAATCAGAATACAATCAATTAAAGATAAAATAAGGGGATATTCCAAAGACAACCTTTAGAACGAGGTATGGCCATTATGAATTCATGGTCATGCCTTTTGGCCTAACAAATGCTCCTGTAGCATTTATAAACCTAATGAATTAGATGTTCAAAGATTACCTTGATAAATTTGTCATAGTATTTATTAGTGACTTCCTTGTGTATTTGAAGAATTATGAAGAACATACTGAACACTTGAGAATTGTGCTAGAGAACCTGAAAAGACATCAGTTGTATGCCAAGTTCTCTAAGTGTGAATTTTGGCTCGACCATGTATCTTTTCTAGGTCATGTTGTTTTTACGGATGGAATTATGGTGGATCCTACAAAAATCGATGTTGTTTTCAACTAGAAGCAGCCTAAGAATGTAAGTGAGATAAGAAACTTCTTATGAAACACCCGTTATTTTAACAGGTATGATTTTTTTAAAATCATATAAATAAAATATCACTTTAGTATTTTTACCAAGTCTCCGTAGTAAATATTTAAAACCTACCTATCACTCATCACTTCTATCAACCTTGTCCCGCTACATTAATGCTCAATTAAGTAGCCTCTTTCTCATTTGGAGACGTAGAATTAATTTACCTTAACTACTTACAGACATAAAATTAATTTACCTCAACTAGTAGGAGACATTGATATATTTTTTCAACCACCTTTTTAATGCTTCCTTCATCTTTTTCCACAACTTACCCCATTTACCCCCTCAATTATGTTGGCATTATTTGCTAAAAGTCTCTATGGGAGACATGATAATATTTTCTTTTAATGCTCATTTGTTTCTTCTTACAACTTTCCCCATAAACTTACAATTACCTCCCGCTCCTCAATTATTTTGATGCCTATTTATTCAACCATCACCGCTTTCTTTTCTAGTTTCTCATTCTCTCATTTCTTACTTCAATTTCTAACTAAAGACACAAGGTATAAAGCTCTCTTTGTAGCCAAGAAACTATAATTCCTAGCTATGTTTGAAGCCGCTTTGGAGTCAATTCAAGCTTGATTTTTAACCCGAACTTTGATGTTTTTCAAAAGAGAGGTAGGTTTTCTTTAATTTAAACTTAGCTTTAGTATGTATTTAATGCATGATTTTCGTGTTCCAAGTTCATGCAAATTTCTAGTTATGTTAATATGCATATTTGAGCATTTATGAACAAAAACTTGAGTATTGGGTTGAAACCGACAACAAACCTTTATTTTAGTTTGATAACAATATTACAAACATGTAGGAATGTTTAAAACCGGTTTCCATAACTTTAAGATTGATGTTTTAAGGTTTTAAGCTTGAACAGCAAACTTATACATGTTTTTCTCATTATTTGCAAGAAAGGCTAGAGATATAGTTTGATGATGATTTTGGTATAAAACTCATGAGAATATATTTATTATGATTATATAATGCATGCTGCCTATTTTGGAATGGTTTTGAAATTTTGAATAAGAATAATATGCTTTGGGTTTAAGAAAAACTTAACATTCTATAAACCTTGTATTATCTCTATGGGCAGTAGCTCTTTCTTGAAATTCTAGGATTAGATGAAAATGAATTTTGTAAATTGGTTTACATATCTTAAAAGTAGACATTCTAAGATTTCAATGAGCTATCATGAGCCTAAATAGGAGTTATATTTTATTTTCTATGAATTTTTCAATTCTCGGGTTAGAAACTAGTAAACCTACCAGTGGTAGTATACCACCCGTCTACCTTAAGTAAACCACCCAATAACCCATGTGCTAATTGTAGATAGTGAACCCAACTTTACTCACCTTCTAATCCCTGAATGTCTTGCAACCTTTTCAAAATTATCCTAGGTAATTTATGAACCTTATTAGAGACTAAAATATATAGATTTACACATAATTCATTTATGGATGTGGTTATATGTTGTGCTTTAGTTTTAATTATCCTTATGCATGCCTTAGGATCAAGGGTGTGTGGAGCTAACATTAATTAATCCTGAGATTAAAGGATTGTTGATAATCTTGAAAGGTAAGGATTCTATTACTCATCTTTTGTGAGGTTTTTATGGAATTAAAATTGATTGTTTTACCACAAGATATATGTATCTATGTTGAACTGCTATTATATGAGAATCATATATGAAACTATGACATGAACTCGCCCTGTATTGATTAGTGAGGAACATAATGAATTAGCATATGTTGTTATAAATTGGGAAGCATGGTTAGAAAAATTGACTCTATAAATAATGATTGAACATTGAGAAATGGTGAAACATGAAGAGGGCGGCGGTTACGTCATTGGGTACGAATACCCTAAAAGGTAAAATAGGGAGGAGGTGATGACGCTCTCTTGGGTCAAAAGTCCTAAAACGTACTATATAGGAATCGACTTGGTGAGGACTCGGGGCTTGATGTCCCCTCACTAGAATACCCTCGAAATGTTTGGAGGGTGGCCAAGCACGCCCATTTGGGTTTCGATAAGTGGAGTGTTACTTTATTTAATGTGGATACCTAGGAATAACGATGAATTGTAATATTTGTATATATGTATAAGTGTGAAACTTGGTAATGGTTAACTATGGTATCCACGAGATATGATCATAATAAACCTCATAATCTGGTCTATGATATAAATTAACTAACCATGTGGTTTTAATGTGGTAATGAATAAACTTTAAGGTGAGTAATGATTTTTTCTACTGGGCATGTCGATGCTCATCCTATCATATTTACATCTCTCAAGTGGAACTCAGTGTAACTTAACTGACGAGGAATAGGCAACAACACTGTTGATTTCGTGTTGGAAGATCTTTGTTTAATTGTAACTCGTCTAGATTATGTATGATTCGTATTTCTTTTGTGATGGTTGTGTTAAGTTATTTGGGAATTGTACTATGGTGATGATGACTGTATTTTAAATATTGCATGTTGGAAGATCTTTGTTTAATTGTAACTCGTCTAGATTATGTATGATTCGTATTTCTTTTGTGATGGCTGTGTTAAGTTATTTGGGAATTGTAGTATGGTGATGATGACTGTATTTTAAATATTTGGTGCTACACTAAAAACTGTGGTTTTTATTTTAAATGTTTATTTTTATTTTTATTTTTGTTTAAAGACCCATGGACATTGTTTAATAGATTTAAATAATATTAAATCTAAGTTTATTTTTATTTATTCAATACTACTAACCCCTACATAAGGGCGTTACAGAAGGTTTGGCTAGATATTACTGGAAGTTTGTGGAAGATTTCTTTAAGATAGTCTTACTATTCACCAACCTGACTCGTAAAGGGAAGAAGTTTGAATAAACTGATGATTGTGAGAAGATTTTCCAAGAACTAAAGAAAAGGATAACCTCGGCTCTAATTTTGGTAATTTTGGAAGGCAAAGAAGGATTTGTCATATATAACGATGCCTTAAAAATAGGTCTTAGTGCACTACTGATGTAGATCGATAGAGTGATTATGTATGCCTTGTGACAACTAAAGGATTCTGAAAAGAACTATCCTACTCACGATCACAAATTGGCAGTGGTAGTTTTTGCATTAAAAATTTGGAGACACTATTCATATAGAATTCAATATAAAATCTACATCAACCATCAGAGTTTAAAGTACTTTTTCACCTAGGAAAACTTGAATATGGGATAATGAAGGTGGTTCGAATTGGTCACGGACTATGATAGTGAAATCTTCTATCACCCAAGGAAGGCAAATCAAGTAGTAGATGCTTTAAGTAGGAAGTCTTTTGCGATCTTGATGCCGTTACAAGAAATGTTCCAACCCTTGAAGGAAGAAATTTTAGACTTTGGTCTTGAATTAATTTCAAGAAAACTATCAACATTGACTCTTGTACCAATATTGTACGATGAAATTCGAGACAAACAAAATAGAGATACAAGCCTAGTAAGGATTAAGCAAGAAATTGAGGATGGTAAATGTGAAGGGCTCCGAGTGGCAGAAGACATAACCTTATATTTCAAAGACTGTTTATGCGTTTTTGAAGTTGATGGTTTAAAGGAAAGAAACCTAACAGAAATCCACAATAATCCTTATTCAATCCATCCAGGTGCGACAAAAATGTATAATGACTTAAAGGATAGTTTTTGGTTGTTTGGCATGAAGCGTGATATTGCTAAGTACTTAAAGTAATGCTTGACTTGTCAGTAAGTCAAGGCTAAACACCAAAGGCCAAGAGGTGTCTTACAGCCAATTCCAATACCTGAATGGAAGTAGGAGGAAATTGTGATGGATTTCATTATAGGTTTGTTGAGAACTACAAATGGGTGTGATTCTATTTGGGTAATAGTTCATCAGTTGACTAAGATGATACACTTTATTTCGATCAGAATCATCTATTCGATGGAACAACTTGTAGAACTCTACTTAAAGAAATTGTAAGGCTTTATGGCTTTCCAAGGTCCATCATCTTTGACTGTGATAGTAGGTTCACTTCTTATTTCTAGAAAAGTGTGCAAAATGCAGTAAATACAAAGTTGCGTTTTGGCATAGCTTTTTAATCCCATACTGACAGCGAGACAAAGAGAATAATTTTGATCTTAGAGGACATGCTTTGATCTTGTACTCTTGATTTACAAGACTAGTTGGTGTAAGATGCTACCATTGGTAGAGTTTACACACAACAATAACTATTAGGCGATTATTGGGATGACACCTTATGAGGCGCTTTATGGACGAAAATATAGATAACCTATATGTTGGCATGAAGCTGGAGAAAAGAAATTGATGGAAGATGAGATTAAATAGAAGACGGATTTTGTCAATGAAACAACTAAAGTGTTGAAACTGATATGTAGAAGAATTGAGATATCACAAAGTTGCCAGAAGAGCTATGTCAACAAAAGAAGGAGGCCTTAGGAGTTTACAATCGGTGATTTTGTATTTTTAAGAGTAGCATCAATGAAAGGAGTCATAAGATTTTGGAAGAAAGGCAAGCTTAGCCTAAGATTTATAGGACCTTATGAAGTAGTGAGGCACATTGGTAACATAGCATATGAACTGACTTTATTGCTAGACATGTCATCTATCCATAATATCTTCCATGTATCAATGCTCAAGAAGTATGTTCCTAATCCTATGCATGTAATTAAATCTCAATCCATCAAGATACGAAAAGATCTTAGTTATGAGAAAAAATCAGTCGAGATTTTAGACCGAAGAACCAAGACCCTGAAGAATAAAGAGATCACATTAGTTAAGGTTTTGCGGCGTGACCTCAAAGTAGAAGAGGCTACATGGGAATAAGAACAAGAAATAATGAGAATCAAGTACCCTCAATTATTCTAAATTTTGGGAACAAAACTTTTATATGGTAGGGAATATTGTAGCACTTGCTGTCTTCTTTAACGGATGAAACATAAAATATAACGACTTTATGAACGAGAATTATGATTTTGAAGTACATTCTTGTGTAATAATTAATAATATGATATTTATGATTATGAAGTTTATTTTTGAACTAATGATCTTTCTTATAGTGGATAGTTAAGAGAAGTTCTAACAACATAAAGTGCCTAATGTATGATTATTATGATTTGTTCGTAAATTTTCAGTTTTGGTGATTTAATTTATTCTTTTAGTTTTTGGGTGTAGTAATTTAATTTTTAGAATTTATTTTAATAATTCATATTTTAAAAAAGTTACATTGTAGCATGACTAGCACCAAACGACGTCACTGTAGCTTAAATAGTACCAAAACGATGCACTATAGCACGCCTTGTACACAAATGACAAAACAACAACAAAAACAACAACACTGCAGCTTGTCTTCTTCATTGAGGTTACTGTAGCACCCAAGCCATGGCTTGTTTTTACCTTATTTCTTCACTTTTTTTTACATCCTAAATCTCTTAAATCTTCCTCATAACTCATCTAACTCATCATTTGAAGAGTTTGAAGATAGTTTCTTAAAAAAAAGTACCCATACTTTGCCCATGTTGTTTCCATACTCAGCCAACAAAGATACACCACCTCCCATATTGGAATATCATTATTCCATACTTTTTCACATGTGTTCCTTGACAGCCTTGCCATATGATTTCCCATCATCTTTGCACCTTAGTACATCATACGTTGTTAGTTTCTCTCAATCACCTCTTTCTTTGTTCTTCTTTTTTCATCTAACAAGCATATTCTTCACACATCCTCCTCTATCATCCCATGTTCTAAGCCATCATCCCATGTCCCTCTACTTTGGCCATTTCTTCTTTACAACTCAACCATATGAGCCATGCTCAACCATCTACAATCTCAAGATTCAAACGTCTCCCTTATTTTATCTTGAGCCTCACATTCTTCCTTTATTTTCTTTTTCCACCTGAACTCACGTACATAGCAAAGGTTTGCAACCAAGTTTTATCAACCTTTAAATCTCTTTCTTTGATTTCTACAACCTATCCCCAATCAAACAATCCAAATCGGAGACCAACAGACAGAGTTACAACATATTTGTCGAAATTGTTATTGATCGAAACAAAGTTTTGACCACATCTTAAGTTTACTATATATTATAATATGTGTATGCATGATTTTATATGGTTTAATGTTTAGTTTTCTTTAAGAAACAAATTTTTTTGTGATTATTACTTTTAAACTCATTTTTAGGTCAAAAATCTGTACTACGGGATTTTTTAGGAAAGATAGAAATAAGATTTTTATGAAAATTCTTTTTGGGAATCATTCATATATATGTTATGCATGTCATACAAAAAAATTGGATTCAAATACACTATTTTTGATTTATTTGAGAATTTATGCTAAATGTTGTTAATTGTTGTTCTTAGATTGCCTTTAATTTTGTTGAATTGTTTGAGGATGTTTTAAGATGTGTTTAATACTAAAAAAATTCATGAATGCTCATTTATGTGTGTAGTTATTATCTGCAAAATTTTGGTTCCATATAAATGCTAAAAATTAAGTTAAAAATTATAGAAAATGCACTGCTTAGTTCTTTTAGTAGAATTCAAGCAACATTTTTGTCAATATTTGAATGTTAGAAAAATATTTAAAGTGATCCAAGTATGATAAAAATAAATCTGGTTCTATATACAGATGCAATAATATTATGGTAAAATTTTAGATCAATTAGACTTTTGTGTGATTTTAGAAAATTCCTTCATTGTTGACTTCCCGTGGGATATTTTCAATGACAGCTTTATTTGGTAATTTCTAAAGTATAGAAAAAATACTTATAATGATCCAACCATGATAAAAATAAATTTGACAATAAGTATAGATGTTAGAAACCTTGTATTAAAATTTCAGAGTTATTGGAATTTTGTGTGAATATACAAAATTTAATGTTTAGTGACTTTCTGTAGTATTTTTCTAGCAACAGTGTTATGGATTGAAAATGTGAAATAATTTTTTACAGCAATCCAAGTATAATGAAATTAAATTTAGTAATTTAAAAAATTTAGATCAGTTTGAATTTTGTGTGATTTTTAAAAATTCATAGACTGCTAACTGCCTGTGTTGTTTTTTCAAAAACGATATAGTGTATTGGTAAATAGGTAAATAGTACTTACAGTAATCGAAATGTTATGAAATTTAATCTGGTATCATGTATGGATGTTAGGAACATTATATTAAAATTTCACTATCATTAGAATTTTGTATGATTTAAAAAAAATCATTGAGTACTGACTGCTATGCTAAATTTGTGAATCCGTCTAGAATGTGGTGTATATGTATAAATTCTTCTAAGGGATTAAGCACAGTATTGCTTTGTTGTCATAATAATGTATACGATATTTTGAGCATGTTCATATACTAAGAATATTTCTTTTATTACGATGTTATATTGTCAAAATCTTTTTAGGCACTTAAGTCATTAAATGTAGAAGAAACCATCCACTTGCAAAAGGTTAAGTAATTTACTATAAGCCAAATAAGTACATTTTTATCTGTAATATGATAAAAGATTATGAAAAGTTCTGAAAAATGTTATGTGTTATTATGTTGTTAATGCTTATGTATTTCTCTGTCAAAAGATCCCTTTTACGATAGTTTTAAAAAACATCTTTTTATGAATGTTTTCAATGTTTGTTCTATGATGCATAAAACGTCTTCTCAAAAATATATGTGTATATATATATATATGTATCACATAATTAAGGTATTGCATACCTAATGATGATGTTAGTCCTCCAAAGTGGACTTGTTACATATAGTTTAGGATTAACTACTCATCTTCTTTTGTGACGATGCACCTAAATGATGTAGTATTAATCGTGCAACACCAAGGCCTTAAAGGATAAATTGAATGGTTTTAATATGGATAAAAGAAAAATGAAAGTAATATGTTCTTATAAAATGTTCTTTATGTGCTATAATGATTATGACAAAGATATAACGATTTGTGCTTATGATTAAAGTTTTCATATTTACTTACTAAGCTTAATGCTTACTTAAATTATTCATGTTGCAGATAAGGGTAATGCTACAACTATAGATAGAGGATGGACAAATAGATGTGCGTGTAAGGAATATTGTGTTGAAACACGGAGTCACATTATGAAATAAATAATAATAAAACTACGTTTAATCATAATTTTGCATATTACGAGACTTATTTAGTTTTTATGTTTTTATTATTCTTATGAATTCGATATTATGGTTTCGTTTGTTTTTGTTCTCAAAATTTTTAAAAATATTTTTGCTCGTTTTTTGAGATAAAAATTTTTAAAACACTCCCAACCTAATTTTTCAAAAATTTTTATTTTTTTAAAAAATAATACTTAACGGACTTTTATGTTGTTGAGGTTGTTAATCTTTGCTACAGGAAAAAACCCATGCGGAAATCATACCAAGGTACGTACAAACAGCAAATCGCACGATATTATTATTACAAAAGCTGCCGGCTAAGCAAACTCAATTCTTTTTTTTTTTTTTTAATTTAAAAACCCACGCGCGAGCTCACGTGCCACGCCTTATCCTTAAAAAGCAAAACCAAACGACAGAGGCCTGAGGGCGAAACGTGAAGTAACGAGGAGCGCAGAAATTCTTGTGACCCCGAAGCCCGAAGAGTGTCCTATTGAATCACAATCCCAAGTTACTTTTCTTAAACGGCGTCGTTTCGCAACTCCCCGTTTATATTCAGCAAAGAGGGAAAGTGAATAGGGAAGAAGGGGAAATGCTGAGATAAATCAAACAAAGAAGCCTCGGGAGTTCGGAAAATTTGGATTCCGATTCTCAGCCAGGGTTTCTGGCGAGGCGAAAATGGGAGAGCAGAAGAGCAGCAGCAACAACAACAGGTGGAACTGGGAGGTGACCGGCTTTGAGCCGAGGAAGTCATCGGCGTCGGCGACGTCGTCGCCGAGGTCGGCGTCGGTGGACTTCGACGATTACAAGACCGGAGCGCCTTTGGTCAGGAGGTACTCGATATCGGCGTCCTCGGTTTTGCCGCATTCAGAGTTGTCGAAGCAGGCCGTTGCGTCTAAGCTCCAGAAGCTGAAGGACAAAGTCAAGGTAATTGGAATTTGGAGCATGGAATTTGGAATTTCTGTTTTGAGAAATTTGGATTTTTGAGCTGATTAGCGATAGAGAGAAGTAGGTGGTGGTAGTTGTACTTTGAGAGTTTTGAGTTTGTGGCAATGTGTTGTGAAAGGAAAATTTGGAACTGATCATTTGTAACAGATGATCGATGTTTTTTTTTCCTCGTATTTTCGGAGATTTGTTCCGGCCTTCAGGTGATTTGTGCTTTTTAATTTTTTTTTTGTTGAAATCAATGTTCGACAGCTAGCGAGAGAAGATTACTTGGAGTTGAGACAAGAAGCAAGTGAATTGCAGGAGTATTCTAACGCGAAACTTGATAGAGTTACACGGTATCTAGGTGTTCTTGCTGATAAATCCAGAAAACTAGGTAAGGATTTCACGTTTGCTTGTTTATTTGTTGTAATGTGTGTCTAATACCTGAGACCATCTTTGATTTTTGTACTTTGAGACTGTTTTGGTCTCCCGTTGGATTTTATTGTCTTTCTATATGTAAATGTCAGATCAATTTGCTCTTGAAACTGAGGCTAGAATTTCCCCGCTGATCAGTGAGAAGAAAAGGTTGTTTAATGACTTATTGACAGCCAAAGGTACTTTACTTTTGTGAATTTATCCTATTTGGAAAGTTACACAACGTATTTGGAAAGTCACACAATGCACTAACATCTTTTCAATTCTTTGCAGACAACGCATTTTAATGTTTTCCTTTTTTAGATTAAGACAATTCTTTTGGTGCTCGTTTTGAAATAGTCTTTTAACTTCAGGAAACATAAAAGTAGTTTGCCGTACGAGACCCTTATTCGAGGATGAAGGCCCCTCAATTGTTGAATATCCTGATGACTTTACTGTCCGTGTTATAACTGGTGATGATTCTATCTCCAACCCCAAGAAAGATTTTGAATTTGACAGAGTATATGGACCTCATGTTGGGCAAGGTGAGCAGGACATGTGTATGCATGTTTTTGATTATTTTTACTTTCTTTGAACTCTAAGCTAATCATTATCTACCCTGAAAGCGTGCAATTGTGTCATTCACATGTTATTGGAAAATGTGTGCAGCTGAACTTTTCAACGATGTTCAGCCATTGGTGCAGTCCGCTTTGGATGGATATAATGTTTCAATTTTTGCGTATGGACAAACGCACTCAGGAAAGACACACACCATGGTTATTCACTTTCTTCCTCTCTTTCTCTATCTGTGTGTTTCTGTGTTTAGTATCTATATTCATGAAGGTGCTGCTTTGGTAGTTTTGAAGGTCTGTGACCTTGAAAAGTTGTTAAGTGATATGCAGATACTTCTTCCTGCTTTTATGATGTCTGCATTTTTATTCTTTCGAATTAAATTAAAAAATAGGTGGATTGAGGGTGATTGGTTGTCAATGATCAAAAGCCAATATGGTAGGAAAACCTCTCTTGGAGCAATTGGCTTGCTTCAATTTTATTTTTGGTTGAAAATGGAACGCAGGCAGGGATCTCAGTGTTAGCCTATAGAAGATAAAACACTAATACCATTAGAACTTTTTTTTTTAATATAAATAAGAAATGACGAAATTTCATCACAACAGGGGGACAAGTTGTCCACCTAGAACATAAAAAAAATAAATAAAAATAATGATGAGTGTTAAGGAATTTTGGTCACCCGATTAGTGAGCTTACTTTAAGGATCTTTTGATATCCTGATTAGAGAACTCTCTCTGTGCTCTCCCTCGGGGGGGGGGGGGGGGGGGGGGGGGGGGGGGGGGG
>CAMOHE010054237.1:0-23661 GCA_946598075.1 Artocarpus hirsutus | reverse complement strand
GTTGTGGTTGGTGTTGGGGTTGGGGCTGGGTTTAGGGTTTGGGGTTTGGGGTGAGCGTTAAACTAAAAATGTGAAGAATGTCAAAATTCTCAAAATATTGACTCATAATTCTATTAACCAGCTGGAATTAGCTAAAAAAAGATTTTAAGTAGAATGAATTGAAGTGCATGTTCATTCAAAATGTGGTGGAGCTCTCGGAGTTGGTACAAATAGTGGGAGGGATTAGGATTCTGGGTGCGGTGTAGGATAGTAGGATACGAGAGTTAAATCACTAGGGTATTTTTTTTTTTCCGTCAAGTCTCTCTTTTCTTTCTTCATAGATGATCTTGGTGCCTTCTCTTTTGTTCTTTCTCCATAGTTCAAGTTTTGTTGGTTTTTGGTTCTGGACAAATTAAAGACTCATGACTTAATGTACATAAGAAAATCTTCTCTCTCTCTCTCTCTCTCCCTCTTTTTCAGTATCTCCTGGATGGTGTGTTTTGTGCAAGGACAATAACAAATACGCAGATTGTTTGTTTTTGCATTGTCCCTTTAGCTACAAAATATGGTGTCTGCTATTGAAAGAGTTAAAAATGTTGTGGGTTGTTCCTAAAAGTTGTAAAGAACTACGTGAACTTTAACTATGGTTTTGATCTAGTAAAAAAAAGGAACTTCTTCGGATGAGTTGCTAGTTTATTGTTTTTTTGGGGAGTTTGGTTGGAAAAGAACTGCGGAATTTTTGAAGAACGAAAGGAAGACTTTTGTGTTATAAGGGATGGGGTAAAATTTGGAGTACTTATTTGGATCCACGATGAGAAGGATTTCGATACCATATTATTTTCTAACTTTGTTAGGGATTGGGCTTCCTTTTGTAATCAACTTTTTGTCTATTATTGGAGTATAACTCACCCTCCCTTTGTGCACCCAATTTTTTTTCAATTATTGTAAGAGTACCTAGTTTCTGTTTCCAATGTATATATCATGGACACTGGAAACATTCCATCTATTTGGCAGCACTTTAGAGGATGGCATAGCATCAAAGTTGAGGGCGAGGTTTGTAAGAGGCAAGCTTGTTCCCAAATTTTTGGACCTTATGGTTTTATGGGAATGGAGTGTGGGCAATGATGCATTTCTGAACTTAAGTAATATGTAGAATGGATTAAATTTTGGCAACATTTTGGCATCTTTCCTTCCCTGTGAAGCTGGGAAGGAAAGATGTTTTGTGATTTTCTGTGTTATTTTTTTAGTGGATTCCTCATTCTTGGCTCTTAGATGCCCTTAGTCACTCAAGTATGTTAATGTCTGTCATTGCTCTTTTTCTTTCTATGCACAGTTCGATCCTACAATTCTCTTCATTCATCAAATCATTGGTTCTCTTCATTCATGTATGGGATAATGGGAATCTGATCATATTTAGGTTATGTTTAATATTTTCAGGAAGGATCAAGTCATGATCGTGGTTTATATGCTCGTTGTTTTGAGGAGCTGTTTGATTTAGCCAACTCTGATTCGACCTCTACGTCTAGATTTAAATTCTCTGTTACAGTTGCTGAGCTCTATAATGAACAGGTTATATATTTATTTATGTATGTTTACGTTTACTTTTGTTTTTGCGCATTATTCCTTTTCTTTTAGTGAATGTCCTGTTTTTTGGTTTTTGTTTGTTTTGATGACTGTTTAAGCGCGAATCATTATCAGCGTTTGATGTAAATCCTTTTCGTGTTATTAGCTGAGGGATTTGCTTTCAGAATTGGGGGATGCCTTACCAAAGGTTCGCTTGGGATCAGCAGAATCCTTTGTAGAACTTGTTCAGGAAAAAGTTGATAATCCATTGGACTTCTCTAGAGTCCTTAAAGCTGCTTTTCAGAGCCGGGGAAAGGATACATCAAAGTTTAATGTTTCTCATTTGTATGGTCCAATTTCTGTACCAATAACCAGATGTTCAGATGACTTTTAAACGTTTTACTGTTATGTATGTTTTACTAGAGTCATCAAAAGACCATCGTTTTCAATATATATTTTTTTGCACCAACATTGTTTTCAATAGCAAACTCTACTTTTCACTTAAAGAAAACCTTGCTCATTAAAATACAATACTTGGCTCAAAAAAAAAAAAACAAACTATAGTTAAAAATTAAGATTGGTCCTATTGGATTTACATGCATCAATAGTATTAGTGAAATTAATTCCTGTTGTTTTGTTACCTCTGTGTTATTGATTGTATATGTTTCTCGGACTAAATTTTCAATTTAAAAATAGCTTAAGAGAATTTATTCAAATATTAATTGTTTTGAGTGCAATACAGGTTCTTTAATTTGTTAAAGAAGAGCTCGACAAATGTTCCTAGCTATTTATGCCAAATCCTTGTAAAATTCTTTAATATTTAGATCAAAATTGAACTCTCATAGTTGATTTATTTAAGTGGATTTTTGGTCTTGCTATTGTCAGGATTCTCACAACACATATATACTATAACAATTTAATCACCGGAGAAAACTCATACAGCAAGCTCTCTCTTGTGGACTTGGCTGGAAGTGAAGGATCAATTGCAGAAGATGAAAGTGGTGAGCGAGTGATGGACTTGCTGCATGTCATGAAATCACTATCAGCGTATGTCATATTTGCTAAACTTGTTCTCTTCCATTACCAAGATGCGTCATTTTTTGCTTTTGCATGCTAAAGGGTAGTAGTCTTTCCTTTTGTTTGAAAACTAAATGGTCTTCGTCCTTTTAAGTTATTATTAAGGAGTCCTTTTCGTTTTTTTTAATTAAATTAAATATATGGTTATTTTGTTTTCTAAGCACTGTTATGCAATTGGAACTATCTGCTTCGAAAATGCGGGCATAACTAATTTGTTGCACTTCATTACCAAACTGATTTATGGTATTCTTGCATGCTCACTGGACTAAAGATTTTTGGTCATACTTAACTACTTTTTAATATAAGAAAATCACCTTTTATTGATTAAATAATCAGATAGAAAGAAGGAACAATAACAACAGACGATGAGGAATTCTTGGGGCAAAAATAATAAAGAAGACAAGAAATTAAAAATCAGAATACGAAACTAGTACAACACCCCTTAACACAAACTGGTTGATTCAGGATTGCATCATCCCTCACCCTTAATGCAAAAGCATTACAACACCCCTCAACTACTTATTCTTTTATGTAGCCGGGTCCCCATTTTTTCTCATTGTGCTTCGTTTTTTTGTTCTTTGCATAATCGTACTACTTAAATATTGTGCTTGTAGGTTGGGAGATGTTTTGGCTTCGTTAACCTCAAAAAAGGATGTTGTTCCTTATGAGAATTCAATGCTAACGAAGGTGCTTGCAGACTCATTAGGTAGTCCTCTAATTATAATGAGAAAGTGATGGGGAATAAAAGTAGACTATGCCGAAGATAAATATGAAAAGTAAATATTGGAAAGTTTCTGATTTCGTACATTTAATTAGTTTCCCATTTTGATTGTGTAATTAGCCTATAATTTGGCTACATTTTACGAGCAATTCTTAATTAGCCTATGAATGATGATTATTGAATAAGAATTCCTCTTGATTCTCTCTTCCTTGTCTTGCTCTCGATTTCTCTCTAAATCTCTTCTAATTCCTTTTCTTTCTCTTCTCTACATCAAGGAGTTTCCAAGATCAAGAGGAAGAGTTTCTTCTTTTATATGTTCATTTATATATTTATTTATTTTGAGAATCAGCAAAATAAATTGCTTTTTAGTTTTTTGTTTTTGTTTTTGTTTATTTTGTTTTGTTTTGTTTGTTTGTTTTTTTTCCCTGCAAATTGATTTGTAAACCATCTTCGACAAAGTTTCTAATTTGTCATCATTCTATTTCCCTTCTCCCCTTCTTCTCAGGTGGAACTTCAAAAACTTTGATGTTTCTTAATGTCTGCCCAAATGCTTTGAATTTAAAGGAGACATTATCGTCGCTCAATTTTGGTTCTAGAGCTCGGAATGCTGTCCTTAGCCTTGGAAATCGTGATACAATTAAAAAATGGAGAGATATTGTAAGTTTTCTTTTCTCTGTAAGCAGATATCAAATGACTGCAGTATAGCTTTTGCTCGGACAGCATGTGGGAATGAGTAGTGGCTTTAAAATGGGCCGTAGTGGTCACTAATAGATTTTGAATGATAGAACTGCTGCAGAATTAGAGAGAGAGAAAAGATGATATATTAAGGGTCTCCTTTCTTCTCCCATTGTAAACTTTCCAAGATCACAAAAGATAACCATTTATGCAATAAAGCAAATTTTACTTTGCAATTCTTTCTTGGATAATACTGACATAAGAATAACGATAAATGTAAGCCTCATAAAGTTCAGTTGATGGCTATTTGTAGGCAAATGATGCGCGTAAAGAGTTATATGACAAGGAAAAAGAAATTCAAGATTTGAGACAGGAAGTTTTGGGTCTTAAACATGCACTCAAGGATGCAAATGATCAGTGTGTTTTACTCTTTAATGAGGTTCAGAAGGCATGGAAAGTTTCTCAAACATTGCAATCAGATTTGAAGGCATGCAACTTGATGACTTTGGTTTTTTCAATTGGTTTTTCTTTTTACTGAAAATAGATGCATTTCCCCATGAATGTTTCTGAATCTTTCATATCGATTAATTGTGTTGTCTTGCTAAAGCTGTGAGGTAATAGGTTTAAGGTTTACATTTAAGGTGATGAGTTTTCTTTATGGGTAATTATGCTCTCTCTTTCCTTTTTTTTTTGTGTTGTTGTGGAAAGAGAAGAGAGAGAGGAGGGGGGTGGGACTTCTCTTTTTGTATTGGTTAATTGCGTGCATTCAAGAACTCTTGATCCTTGAAGAGATTGTTCTTTCTTATTTGATGCTTAGCGAGATCATCATTACTTTTAACGAATGTAGGAGGGTCCAAGAAGATGGTTCAGGTGTTTTTCACACTGGTCAAGAATTTCCGCTGCACTTTATTTCTATATTTGCATTCTTTCCTCATGAATAGCACATCTTTAATCTTGTTTTTGGAAGGCATAATTTAATAACCCACACACGCGCACACAAATTGCTTGACTGTGTTTGCGCTTGTGCAATGTTTGAGGTTTGAATAACAAAAATTGATGCATTCATTGTTTCTAGTAACTTTTCCTGTAAATGAATTTCTACACCGTTGCTTGCATATTATATCATTGATTCGATTCTTATAGTTTGTCAGAGTTTTATATAGTTTTCAACTTGTTCAGAGGTGACTTGTAATGTTTTGTCAAGTTCAACAGTGTTTGTTGGCAAGTGAGCCCTGTTCATTTTCTTCTTGTTGTACTATCTTGTTTATCGGATGTTGTATGGTAAGACCTTGGGTGCTCATTTGGTTAAGCATTTAACTTACTACTCTCATTATTCTCGCATGATGCAGTCGGAGAGTGTTATGCTTGCAGATAAGCATAAGATAGAGAAAGAACAAAATGCTCAGCTCAAAAATCAAGTTGCTCAACTGCTACAGTTGGAGCAAGAGCAAAAACTACGGATACAACAACAAGATTCGGCCATTCAGACGTTGCAGGTTGGTTTTATGTCTACTTAATTTCCTCTTCTATTTTTGGACTCATACATTGTTGTAACCATGCACTTAAAGTGCAATGTGGTTCAGATACTGAATTGTATTTTAAGCTGTGGTGGAGTTAGGTAAAAGGCCAAGTGGGGGTTGTTGCCCCCACTCACTTTTTAGAAATTAATATTTGACTCCTTAAATTTTCTAACTTTTTTCATATGCCTTCACTAAGATTTATTATTCTCATGTATGCCCCCACTGACCTTTTTCCTTTTCTATTTTATTCCAATATATATTTTTGTTAATAAACAACGTTACTCATTTTTACTCTTGAGCTATTGTAAAATGTTATTGATTCCTTATATTTTGGATGACTTCATGTTTCACACTCATGTTAAATCCTCAAATTTCTTTGGTCAAAGGTTGATTTTGACCTTAAAAATGACCTAAATATCCTTGACATTTTGTAATTTTTATTTTTCGCTCTTTTCTTTTCATTTTATTAAGGGTGCTTAGATTTTTTTGTGGTTAAATTGAGCGTGGACAGAGAAAAGGTATGAATGAAGTATGGAATCAGAAAGTATAAATGTGATACAACTCAAAATATAAGTTTGTCTTTTTATATTCTGAAAATGCAAGGTGTAAAGATGAAAAAAAAAAAAACCCTTCTATGGTAATGCATCCTTATCTGTAGTGCACCTTTTTAAACTCTAGATTGGACTAATCATATCAATTTTTTTTTTATTTTTTAATAAAAAAAAGCATGTGAAGTTAAAGAATTTTTTATAAAAATCTAATGTTTTATGACAAAGCCATTCTGATAGGATATTTTTCATGGTGTAAAATTCTCAATGTGTAGCTAGTAGTTCTTTAAAAATATTGTGATGCAAATTTTTATATTATTTATTCTTAAAAAAAATTAGTGTACGCCTGTAACGCCCCCATTGAAGTAAAAGGCTGGCTCCGTCACTGCTTTTAAGAGAAGACAAAGTGATGGCGAATGATGGTACATTCGGATGTTGTTCTTATGAAACCTAATCAAGGAAAATTTTCTGCAATTATTTGTTGATTTTGATATTAGAGACTTTTCCTTGGCTTTCAAATCGTGGCAATGGTCGTGGTTTATTTCTGATGAGTGGCTGTTGGCTTTGTTTCTAGCAAAGGACTTCTGCAACTAAGAAATGAGAACTGTTGACCATATGTCAGGCTCATAAAGAGGATGAAATTGACATTTGAAATATTCCGACAGATATTAGTTGGAAAAGTTTGATATCTGATGGCTATTTGGGCCGGTAATTTGGGTTTGTACTGTATCATTGTTCATCCACATAGCTTTTTAATTGTATCCTCTTTTCTCTTTTCTCTCTACTTGAGGTTCCATAAATGATTATGGAACCTAGCATCCACCGTGTTTTTTCAACCATCCAGTAATGATATAAACCAGTTTGGATCATGGACGGACTGTGTTACATTTGAAAGCTGCATATTTGTGTTTATGATGTCTTGTTAGCATTACTTTGGTGTAATCATGTTCTTACTTTGATTAACCATTCTCGAGCAGGGAAAGATTAAAAACCTTGAATCCCAACTCAGTGATGCCCTTCACTCTGGTGGATCTCGGTCAACATTTAGCTCAGAATCAGGATCAGGGCCTGGGGTCCCACCAGTTTCCAGGGCAACTGGGGATGGCATGGATTCTTCTGCTGTAACTAAGAAACTGGAAGAGGAGCTCAAAAAGCGTGATGCACTGATTGAGGTATCAGTTTTTTGAGGATCTCTTGCCCTTTTTCCTTTGTAATTGTCTATTTTTTTAATCAATATAAGGAATTTTTTTTTATCAGAAATAAAAGCTATAAACAAAACTCAGTCAACCACAATCAAGCCATTAATAGTGGTTGAAATCCTTTGAGGTTTTGTATGTTTTGAGTGATCTGGTCCTTTAACCTGTCAGTTTATTGGTAATTTCTCTGATCTAGAATCTGGATCAATTGGCAGCCAAAATCTTGTAAATATTAAACCGTGCATAGGTTCTGTTCTGTATGGACAGCTAATGTGCCCCCCTCCTCCCTCTCTCTCTCTCTCTCCAGAGATTGCATGAAGAAAATGAGAAATTGTTTGATAGATTGACTGAGAAAGCATCTATGGTTGGATCACCACAGGTCAATTCTTTTCTCGACTTATAAGCATAATCTTGTTTATGTATTCACTTATAGGTTAATCTTGCTTGTAAATTATCTTCCTACAAGTATTTTAAATTGTAGTCGATTCAATCCCACACTCTTGCTTTTTTTTTTTTTTTTATCTCAGTTGATTATTGCTGGAATGATCATTTTGTTTGTGTCAGTATTACGAATAGTTTATTGTTATCCGTCACCTGATGCTTTGATAAGCTGGTTTTCTTGATAGTCAGGCCTCTAAGTTTGCATATAGTTTTTTAAATAAACTGATTTTCCGATAGTGAACATCATATAATCATGTAACTACATTCCCCTTATTTGTGCAATAAGTTATTGACTCTCAAGTTGTGCGGAAATTGGATTTGTTTTACCTTTAATGTATGTCTTTCACATAGATGTTTCGTGATCCCGTTCTTTTTTTTTAAAAAATAAAATAAATAAAAGAAAGAGTCTTACTGTTTTAGTTATGTTGGTGTAAGCTACCTTGCCGTATGATGATTGTTGTCAAAGTTAATTTCTGGCCATTGTGCTTATGTGGTTTGTCAAGGGTTTCGGATTTCTTGACTTTCTTTCGTTTGTTTCAGCTATCAAGTCCATTGTCCAAAGGACTGGTAAATGTGCAGCCTCGGGACCCTGGGAGGTATCGTCTTTTTAGTTGTTAAATTGTTAGTTTAACTGTCCTCTGTCGTCTACCCCACTCTTATCTTGTTGGTCAACTAGCTATTCTTTTATTGATTTCAAACAGGAATGACAATAAAGGCCGTTCATTGGATGGTGCTACTTCCCTATTGGCCGCAGAGAAGACTGATGGTACAGTTGCTTTGGTTAAATCTGATTCTGAAAGAAAGACCACACCAGCAGGAGAATATCTTACTGCTGCCTTGAATGAGTTTGATCCTGAACAATTTGATAGCCTTGCTGCTATTTCAGACGGAGCAAACAAGCTACTAATGCTGGTATGTTTTGCATGGTAGGATAATTGTTTCTTGTTCATGGGTGCCACCTAGTTCTGTTATACTTGATATGCACATTTTCTTATGGATTCATAATGAAGTCATCATGGTTTTTCCTGCGTTAATTTTTTTGATTGAGATAACAGGTTCCAAATTTCAATAATTCACCTCCCATAAAGGTAGAAAAATTATATTGACAACCCTGGTTCCTCGATGAACTTTGAGTGGACAAGCTTCATAATTTCACGCTGAAAATTTGCAAAACTTACTACCCGCTTGTTTTGTAGGTTCGAGTCACAATCCGAACCATTTTGCTACAGTATTTTCTCACAAAAATTTAAATTTCTGTTCAAATCTATGAACCAAATGGGTCATTAATCATTTCGTCTTTTGTGCACACTTTTTTTTTTATTTTTAAAATTTGATTGGAGTCAGTAAGGATCAGAGATAATTGCACTAGATCACTCATTATGGCACACTATGTACACGACAATTTTAGATTTATTTATTTATTTTATTATTATTATTATTATTATTTTGCTGAATGACAATTTTAGATTTTGATACCGTGGTTGCTTCTACAATGGGGTTTCAAAAGTTTTCTGGAACTTCCTTTAGGACGTCTTTCGGTGAGGGTCGTTTCTTTAAGTGAAAAGTGGTGCAGAAATTTTGATTATTTTCGCAATTAAAATATTGCAGGTTTTAGCTGCAGTCATTAAAGCAGGAGCTTCTAGAGAGCATGAAATACTTGCTGAAATTAGGGATGCTGTGTTCTCATTTATTCGTAAAATGGAACCGAAGAGGGTAATGGATACTATGCTCGTATCCCGTGTTAGAATTTTGTACATTAGGTCTTTGCTTGCTAGATCACCAGAGCTGCAGTCCATCAAGGTAAGGAAATGTGAGATTAGAACTTTTCTATATGTTTCCTTGACTTTTGGAGAAGGTTTCTATTGCTTTCATTTGTATTAAGTTCAGTCTTCATTTGATCGTGTAGGTATCTTCTGTTGATTGTTTTCTGGAAAAGGCTAATACTGGACGCAGCAGAAGTTCCAGCCGTGGTAACAGTCCAGGAAGATCTCCTGTGCGCTATATTGATGACCAGATCCAAGGATTTAAAGTAAATCTGAAGCCTGAAAGGAAGTCCAAGTTCTCCTCAGTTGTATCAAAGATACGAGGACTGGATCAGGTTGGCGTGCTGTCTGTTCTCATTTCTATGCGTGTGCATGCTGTGTCTGTCTTCGTTTTCCCTTCATGTGAATTCATGGGTACTATACAACCAAATCTTTCAATATTCATTTTTGGTCAACTTCCCTTGATGTAAAATCATCACCAGATAACCCGCATGCCGGTGTTCTTTCCTTTTCCCTTCTAATGCATGGTCCATTCTTCTGGAAAATAAAATGTCTCCATTGGTTGAGATAGACTTGAGGCTAAACACTTCAATGTACAGGATTCTCCAAAGCAACAAGTAACTGGTGGAAAGCTCAGGGAAATACACGAGGAAGCCAAAAGTTTTGCAATTGGAAACAAGGCTCTTGCTGCGCTTTTTGTTCATACTCCCGCAGGTGAGCTGCAGCGCCAGATTAGATCATGGCTAGCAGAGAATTTTGACTTTCTTTCTGTTACTGGAGATGATGTTTCTGGGGGGACGACTGGTCAGTTGGAGCTTCTTTCAACTACAATTATGGATGGCTGGATGGCTGGACTTGGTGCTGCAATGCCTCCGAGTACAGATGCTCTCGGCCAACTTCTATCTGAGTATGCAAAGCGAGTTTATAGTTCTCAGCTACAGCACTTGAAGGTATGCTTAACTTTTCAAGTGGGGCCTATGTAAAATCGTTAGGCTAGGCGTAATAGATGCTCTTATCAATGCACAGGTTTCAAGTATGAACTTATCTGGTAATATTTTCCTTCCATCTATGTATTTGTTTGAATTGTTAAAACTTTGCACTCTTAAGATGTATGTCTCTATGGATTGATAGATATTAAAAAGGTTCTGTCTGGAACATCAGGATATTGCTGGTACTTTGGCCACAGAAGAAGCAGAAGATGTAGCTCAAGTGGCTAAGTTGCGGTCAGCCCTTGAATCTGTCGATCACAAAAGAAGAAAGGTTCTATTTTCTGAAGCACCATAGTTTAGCAATTTGATCAAGAATGTGGAATTTATAGAACTTTTTTTTTTCCCTTTTTGTATTTATAGAACACTTCTTGGGTATCCATAATACTAGAAAGTAACGATTCATCTTTTTTGGACCATCAATGAAAAATTAAACAATGTTTTATGTGGTATGAAGTTTTTTTCTGAACTAGATTTCCCTTGTCCTCTTTCTATAGACATGTACTTGACTTTGGTTTGGTTTGGTTTTTGTTTTTTTTGCTTTTTTCAGATTTTGCAACAGATGAGAATTGATATGGCATTACTAACATTAGAAGATGGTGGTCCACCTATTCAGAATCCTTCAACCGCCGCTGAAGACGCACGATTAGCATCTCTAATATCACTTGACAGCCTCTTGAAGCAAATCAAGGTTTTGGCTCTCTGCAATTTAGGATGTCATTTTCATGTTATTGTTAAGAACAATAAACAAGAACAAATAAAAGTGTCCTTTTTCAACAGGATATTCTAAGACAATCCTCTGTCAATACCTTGGGTAAAAGTAAGAAGAAAGCAATGCTTACATCTCTTGATGAACTTGCTGAACGAATGCCGTCCCTCCTTAACATTGATCATCCTTGTGCACAGAGGAATATTGCTGATGCACGTCGTGTGATTCAAGTATGTCTATATATTTTCACTCAACATTTTGCTGTTCATTGGAGAAATAAAATGGACTTGAAAACTTTTCATGCAGAATGACTCTACTTTAAAAGATTATGCTCCTCTTTTCTTTATAAACCGAAGTACTGCTTGTTTAAACCTTCTACTATGTTTGGTTTACGGGGTTTTTAACTTATGGTCATCTGTTGCAGTCAATTCCTGAAGAAGATGACCCTATTCAAGAACCACCACATAGTCGCAGATCATCAGCAGATTTCGGGTCTGGTACTGAAACTGATGTGGCACAGTGGAATGTCTTACAGTTCAATACAGGCTCAACAACCCCTTTTATCATTAAGTGTGGAGCAAACTCAAACTCAGAGCTTGTCATAAAGGCAGATGCTCGGGTTCAGGAACCAAAAGGCGGTGAGATTGTGAGAGTTGTTCCGAGACCATCAGTTTTGGAAAACATGAGCTTGGAGGAGATGAAGCACGTGTTCTCTCAACTCCCGGAGGCTCTAAGCTTGCTCGCATTGGCAAGGACTGCAGATGGAACCAGAGCTCGATACTCAAGACTCTACAGAACTTTGGCCATGAAAGTCCCTTCTCTGAGGGATCTAGTTGGCGAGCTTGAAAAGGGGGGCGTACTAAAAGATATAAAGGCATGAAAGTGCACATAGTTTGGTGAGAAGCAGTTTTTTTGCCTTGCCTTGGTCGCATATCTCACGGGCAGGTTTGCGTACGTACTTCATTGTGGGTTTTCTCCAAACGATTTGGTGTTGTATTTACTGTGTGTAATGTTTCTTGGCGATGTCAACTGTGTTCTAAATGCTGCAACTCTTGTACATTGTATGCATGTATTTTGACATTGCTTGGCGATGATCATTACTGTCTTCGGAAGATTTTGTTGTAATTTATCATACTTGTCTTGTGCAATATATTAATCCCATTTTTATTTCATTTTAATTCTTTGAGGTTGGCAGGTTTGACGCTATACTTTACAGGTGTAGGAGTTCTACAATCAAAAGGACACTCAAAAGGGCATTTTTATTAATATTCACTTTGTCTTTTCCAATGTTTAGAAACTTCAAGAACAAAAATCATTAATCATCTATGAGACTTAAAAATTACACATTTATTAAAGTAAAAATCAATCATTTTACATTCATATTTATTTGTTAAAACTCTTAATTAAAACAATTGTGTTAAATAGTATTTTAGTGTCTTTGTGCAAACATATATTAGTTTTTAATATGTTTTTATGTTTAATAATATTTTTGATAATTTTTAGAATTATTTTTGTTTGTAAAATATTAGTTTAGTTTGAAATTAATTAAAATCGTAAAAATAATGTGTGTTAATTTTATTTTGAGTCTTAATATATTTTATAGTGTATTTTAAGTTTGTAAATATATTTTGTAATATTTTCAGCATTTTTTAAAAAATTTTTGAGTCTTAAAAATAATCTCTGTATTAAATCAAAATAGGTTAGAATTTTATAAGTTTGTAATTATTCATAGTATGTTTTTGTAAATTTTAATATAAAATAAATATTTTCAAAATTATTGTAAATATTATATTTGTAAAATAATTATTTTTATTTTTATTTTTATTTTTATTTTTATTTTTATTTTTAGATTTAAAATTTGATAAAAACGGAGTAAAATGGCATCAAAATAGACAAAAACTAACAACAAATACTTAAAAAAATAAAAAAGAATTTTAATTTTAATTTTAATTTTCAATGACACGTGGAAAAGCCGTCGGTTGCGTGCACCAAATGAACCAAGGCCGTTGGATTGTTCGCCACACGTCAGCGTCGACAACCTTCCAGACCCTGTCACAGTGCTTAGATGAGTTCAAGATCTAGTGATATAGTTCTCACGTGCATACGGTTTCCAAGCCATTTGATCAGCTTACCAAAGGCGCATCGGATGGTCTTCGTTCCCGTGCCCGGTCCTACCCAAATTCTTTCATCTCGGTCGCCACTTTAGACCAGGTCTGCACGATCTTCGGCTAGGAAAGCGAGTGCACTAGATTTTTCATAAGCCACGTCACGTCGGATTTCATCTGAAAATCATCGACAGCAGATCCGAATGGAGAAACGAAGGAAAGAAAATAATAAAAAAAAAGTTCAAATGGCAATCTCTCATACGAATTTTTTCAACAAAATGAAAAGTAAAATTAATTAAATAAATACCCACTTGTAAGTAACAGTGGCCAAAACTTGGCCTATGAATGCCGGGTTTCAGAAACCTCGTTCTGCATTCCATGAGTGTTAGGAAAAGAACACTGTTTAGTTTTTAGTTGAGTTTTTAAGTTTTGTTTTTAGTTTAGTTTTTTTGTTGTTTTTGTAAAATATTTATCAGTTTATGTTGTAAAAATTAAGCTCAATAATATTTTAAGTATTTTTATTTTAAATAAGTTTTTTTTATTTAGCTTTTTAGATGAAGTGAGGGGGGAAAATTCTAGTAAAAATCATCTTAAATATTTTTAGTTTTTTTTTTAGTTTTATAAACAGTTATAATGCTAAATTATTTTCTTAGAAAACTTAAGATTTTAAAATTTTCTTAGTTATAACTCTACCAAAATTCTGATTTTGATTTTTTGACAATATAAACTAACACGGATAATGCTTGAGAGGATCTTAATTAGCCGTAGACAGAGAATGACTCTGCAAATGCTTAGCTTATTATTTTGTCTATTATTTTAATTAAATAATGTTGAAATTATGCTTGTTTATTATGTTGAGTTTTTGTTATATTATAGACATGAAATGATACGGTAAATGCTTGGTAATGCTTAATTTATTGTCGATATAGAATGACATAATGTATTCTTAAACCAACTAATAAATAATTAGAAAAACTAAAATATATTTAAGTTAATTGCTAAATGGAATCTTTGGATCTTAGCATTGTTATTATTGCTGTTTTACCTTTTTAAATTAGTTGTTATCGGTATTGTTATTATTAAAGTTATTTTGAATTAATTGCACTTGTAATTGAAGTTTCATTTTAATTTAATTTGAATTATTTATTATTAAAATTTTAAAATAATGGAGTCCTAAAAATGGAAAAACATTGTAAAAATATGTAAATATTGTAAATATTTTGTAAATAATTAATATTAATTCTCATATTTTTCAACTTAAAAATAAATAAATAGTTAATATAATCAATATACTTGAACATAGCAAAATCTTTCCCTGAGGTTCGACTTCGGATTCACTGAGTTTATTACTTGAGACAACCTTTTACTTAGAGTTATATCGATTACACTTTTTAAGAACGAACTAATTTTTGGCGCCGTTGTTGGGGAACTGAGTTGTTTTAAGTGCAGTATATTTTGTATGTTATATTTTCTTTTTCTTTTATTTTCTATTTTACTAACGTATTTTCTGTTTTATTTTTTTCTGTTAATATTTGCTGTTTTATTACAGTTAAGTACTGTTTATGTAGGAATTTTGCATGCATTCTGGTAAGTTACAATGCATGTTAGTTACTATTCATTGATACTATATGTAGATATTATTCATAGGTTATTATTCACTATTCATAAATTAAAAAAAATTAAAAAAATTAAAAAAATTCTTGTTAATGATATTTTTGTTATTTGTTAGTTTTAGGATTTAAATTTCAGTTTTTCGTAGGACTT
Source organism: Artocarpus hirsutus (assembly GCA_946598075.1). Taxonomy (NCBI): domain Eukaryota; kingdom Viridiplantae; phylum Streptophyta; class Magnoliopsida; order Rosales; family Moraceae; genus Artocarpus; species Artocarpus hirsutus. The sequence continues at coordinate 8,614 of CAMOHE010054237.1, read as the reverse complement.
AATATAACTTGTGGTTTTGAGGAAAAGTACTCATTGAGGAAGTTCTAGTTGGAGACTGGTACTAATTCAGAAACATTTCCTATAACCAATTACTTTTGGAGTTTCTTCCAACACCAATCATTCTGGAACATTGTTTTTATTAGAATGTTAGTTTTTAAGGAATCTTCGGCCCACCAATATTTTTTGAGAACATTCTTAAAGTATATAATTTCCAAAATCTACAAAATAAATAAGACGGATGCTTTTCACTCACTACTTTATTCTTCCTAAATAAAGAAAAGCTTAGGATCTCGTCTCGAAAACCCTTTTGTAAATAATATAAATAATTTATATGCCGGTTTGATCTTGTGTTTCTAAAACCCATAGATTAATTAGAAAAAGTTTAAAACTACCTTTAGTCTCTGTTGCGTCTTCACATTTATCAAAAATAGCTGATGATGAAAGTATTTATAATGAAAACATTTTTAATCAACAAATCATCCATCATGTTCATTCAATGCTTGATTATTTGCAAACAAACCCCGAGAATCCATTCATTGTGTCTGGTTTCTCTTCTCAATGCCCATAACTTTAGGTTTAAACCAAGAATGCTTAACTTGCTTCCAAATTTTCATGCCTTAGAAACTAAAAATCCTTAATTGCACCTTAGAGAGAGTTTAAAGATGTTTGTGCTACTTTTACTGACCAAGATGTTTCAAATAAAATTGTTAGGCTTAAGCTTTTTTCTTTTTCTTTGAAAGATAAGGCTGAAACTTGGCTTATTTCTTTAAAACCTAGGACACCTTATACATGGCAAGAAATACAAATAGAGTTTTTGAAGAAATTCTTTCCAATTTATAAAACTAATGCTTTAAAGAGACAAATTTAAAATTTTTCCCAAAACACAAAGGAATTTTTTTTTCAATATTGGGAACGTTTTAAGGATTTATTAAATTCTTACTCAAATCATGCTTTTGAAAAATGATGTTATATTAGTTTCTTTTATGAAGGTTAACTCTTGAAACTCGTCAATTCATTAAAACAATGTGTAATGGAGAATTCCTTAATAAAAAAACTGATAAATTATTAGATTTTTTGGATAACTTAGCTAGAAACTCTCAATACTGACAACATGTTAATTCTGAAGGTTGAATTAGGTCCAATCTTGCTAACGCTCAAAGAGGTGTTCATCAATTTAGTCAAAATAATGATCTAAATACTAGGATTGCTAGTTGTCAAGAAAGATAGAAGCCATAGACCATAGGGAGGATTAGAAGCCTAAGATTGAAACTTTGTATAGTGTTCGCCAAACTCTACGTCACTCACCTTATGAATATTCAGATTTTAAGGAAGAATCCCATGACCAGATAAATTTCACAAACCAAATGGATCAACTTAGGAAGCCTAAACTATCTCCATATTCTGATACATATAATCCACAATGGAGAAATCATGCTAATTTTAGTTGGAACAATGATCAATTACAGTAATCATTATCGCATCCACCTCAAATTTAAAATTGGCAACGTCTCTACAACAACCTCAGAATTCACAATGTCTACCAAATCTACAATTTCAAAAGCCTCCACAAAATTTTCTACCTTTTAAAAGTTTTAATTCAAAATTGTGCATGTCAGTAAAAAAATTGTGCTTGTGTCAAAATTTTTCAAAATTTGTCAAAATTTTTTTCGATTTTGTGTCAATGTTCTAATAGGACTAATTTTAAAAACCAAGCAAAAAAAATAAAAAAAATAAAAAAATAAAAAAAATTTGGTGTGCTTGTTTGTAAAACTTTAAGATTCACATTCTCCAAAGTCGGGATAGTTGAGGATTTGTCTTGAAACACATTTTGATGAGGTCCAAAAATGTAATATTGTGTGTTTGTGTATTATCATCTTTGCATCTTCTTTTTGTCGCATGCATCTTTGATGGTGACTGAGGTACATAATACTTAGGGGTCGTTTGGTATTGTTTTCAAAATATGTGAAAATGTTTTTGTTTTGAAAAATAAGAATTTTTTGAGAATTGTGCTGAGAGTGTTTTTAAAACTTTTGCCTCAAAAAATGTGCAAAATATTTTTAAAAATTCTAAGAACGAAACCAAACGGGGCCTTAATATTCTTGAAACGCATCTTCACTTTATTTGAAATAGCTAAATAAAAGAGTAACATGTATTCTTGAAACGTATTTCTACATATTTAAATTGTGTGTCTTCATTGCATCTGACCGTTTTTTTAAAACACCTAAAAATTGAAAAATCTAAAAAAATCAGAAAATTTTCAAAACCCTAAAATATTTTGTAATATATGTAAATATTTTTTTTTGGTGATTTGCCTCCTGTCCGATAACGAAATCAAAGATTATATCCTTTTGATGGCTTGTAGTAAAATTCAAATATTGCTTAAGTTTATATTAGTTTTATTAGTCTGCCTCATATCTAGGTTACGATTTTTTCAAAATTTAAGCATTTAATCTTAAACTATGTTTTCTTATACTAATTTGAATACTTATGTTAATATAATCAAGTTTGTTTTTATAAAATCTTATAACTTATTTAAATCCATCTTGAGGAGAAATCCTAAATAACACTAACTTATAGATATGATTTACGTCATTTTTGGATCGTTTGAGCCTTTCAAGTTTATCTATGTATATTATATATTCCTAGTTACCGCGTTGAGCTGAATATTTTTATTTTTCTTTGTCAGCTAAAAATTTATCCAAGCATATAAATAAATTCATAACCTTTTCTTTTACCTTTTAATCATAAGGCATCTGATGTTTTAAATGTAATTGGGTTTAGGCCATTTTTATGGGAGGTTGGCTACGGTTACAGAAGTCTCTTATGTTTATAATTTCAGTCACTTTGTAAGTTTGTAATTTTAAGTTATTTTGTATTCTTGTGAAAAAAAATCAAAACGAAAAAAAATATATCAAAAATATATAAAAAAGAAAAAAGAGTACTGAATAAAAAATAGATGATAATAAAAATTTCATTTCAAGTTTGGGTTTGTTATTCGGGGTTTAGATTGTACATTTTTAAGATTTTCAAAATTTTGTAAGTGTTTTAGGGGTGAACTTAGCTTTAAATTTATCTTTTATCCTACCGCTTGTCTTAGCCTTACATTAAAAGTCGAATAAAGTCTTAATGATCTTTAATAAAGTGTTATTATACATTAGGATAGAGGGGATGAAAAACAAATTTATAATATTCATTGAAATAAATTGGTCTATATTAATATAAATACAAATGACCAAAAACTAAGGGCTCTGGAACTGAATTCGTGCCAATTACTGAGACTACTAGAAGCACAATTACCTGGTTTGTCATGTGATGGAGGCTCTGGAAGAACTAACTGCAATGGTAGCTTGGAGGAGACGTTTGGTTGCTTATATATGAATGCTGCATATCTTCACAATTCTTGGATGTCTAAGGATGTATCCAGGTAGGTACGTAAAACCATTTATTATGATAAGCTTCAGACAAGATTCTAAGAGGGCTGGCACTAATACCATTGTTGCTTCTTTAACACTGCTGTTGGAGCATACAATGAGTTTTTAAGAATTGCAAGTGAGTGGTTATCACGCAGAGTCATTGATGTATGTTTTTTCTTCCAACGGTTCCAGTTTTCTGCCAGTATTTTCTTTACAAATATGAAAAATGACAGCTGTAGGTTGATGGAATTAAGGGAAACTTATCGTTGTTCCTGTGTGAAATTCGTGGTTTTTAATCCTCTTTTGTTTTTGTCCCTTACATTGATAACTTCATGGTTGTGCAGAAACCTGTCAATTTTCTTGCTTTTGGAGTTGCTGCAAAGCCCATCGCTTGTCTGATATTGCTGAGCCTTTTCTGTTTGATATGCAAAGAAGTTTTTGGCAGAGAGAGGGCATCCCCTTCCAACTTTGAGAATAGTGCCATGAGTACATGGCATTTAGACGAGGCCTTAACATTTCGTGTAGTTCTTATGCTTGTCCTAAGTATGGGATCAACTTCTGTGGTCGAGGAAGCGCAATACATATGGCATTTTGTTACTTCCACATTGACTTTGTTGTTACTTCCCAAAGCAATACAGTCTCTTAAAGTTGGAAGAGCGCAGAGTTTCTTTAGCTTGTTCAAGGTACAAGACAGAACAAGTTGTTTTAAAACAATTTTCCATGACTTTGCTTCTTGTTTCTGGAAGGATCTTGAGAGGCTGGCATCAAGGAGGCGTGAATTGGACTAGTCTTCCTGACATATCAAAGGGGCTTCAGCAGGCTGGGGGTGATTATGTAAAGGCAGTTCAGCTAGTCACAGGCATCTTAGTGATGATTTTAAGCTTTATTTCTCTGTCGACATTGGAAATTAATAGAAATTTTGTTAAAGTAATTGGAGTTTGCTTTTTGAATCCTGGATTGTTGGTTTTGCGCCATATTATGAAATATCAGGTACAGCGTTGGCATTATCCAGTTATAGTGCAACAGCAGGGGCCTCTGCCGTTGACAACGATAAAAGATAAAAACTCTGCTGCAAATAAACAGAAATTCCAATTTTGTAGAAGAAAACGCTTCGATCTTTGATTGTTTAGTCAAGCCATCGTCTATAAAAATGTAGCGGTCGAGGAAAAAATTAAAAAAAAAATGAAGGAAATGAGGGGTTCTGCTTAGTGAATTTGATGTCTTAAAATGAGAGATATTTAGATCATTGATTGATTGATGGGATATTTTGCAACGCATTATGAATTGAATTGTTCCAAAATGGGAACCACATATGCCGTAAGAATGAACCAGTGATGAACAGTGTAGATTAAAGCAGTTGCAAGAACATTTCGTGACACATCAATGCCAATAAATAAAGGTAAAATTCAATCAGTCGTATTCTTTTCTATCTATTAAGGAAATACTAAGAATTATTTGACGTTTATTCAATTCTTGAGTGAAATATTGATTGTTTGTCGTTTGAGAGAATTTCAACACAAACAGTTATGCACGCTGTCAGGGGGCATAAGCAATCTAGAACTCGGAATAAACACAAATGTGAAAACATCAATTGACTTGCTATCTTATTCATAAAAAAAGAGGATGCATGTTAATAAACAAGTGTGTAGCAGAAGACAACTGGATTGTGGAAATATTGAAATATGTAGTGGATTGGAGGGAGTTTTCCAATTACTCATCTTGAAAAGACATGACGCCATGGAAATAAGGATCTTTCCCACTCAGAACAGATTTCAATTATGTATATAATAGCCAAGGCTTACTGAGAGAGAGTGCGAGTGTTCAATTATTCAAAGCAAAGGGAACTTAGAATTGGGAACCTGTGTAGTAGGTAGTTTTTTTTTTTTTTTTTTTGACACTCTATTTGGAAATTTGTCCATCTGATATTTTTATTATTATTTGGGTTTTTATTTTTTGGTACTTGTATTTTAAAGAAACATGATATTGGTATCTTGTTGTTTGAAAAAATATCAAAATGGTACCGTGTAGTTTTTAAAATCATTATTTTGGTACCTTTTGTCTGTGTTTTGTGATGTAAAATTTCCTTTTTGCCTTTTTATTAATGAACCCTAAATTATTATGCCAAAACTATTAAAGAAAATGAATAAAATAATGCCAAAAAATTAATAAGTCCATATATATGCTTTTCTTTGATGAGTTTTATTTAATCGTTTGTTTTGATTTTATACTATAGTTAAACAAAACTAATTTGAGACTTATTAATAAAAGGGCAAAAAGAAATTTCACGTCAAAAAACACGAACTCAGGGTATGAAAATAATATTTTTGGAAACTACATAGTATCATTTTGATATTTTCTACATAACAAGATATCAATGTGATGTTTTTCTAAAACACTAGGTATTAAAATGATTATATCCTTATTGTTTTTACTTACCTCAAAACTAGCAACTCATACACACCACTAGACTAAGAAACGCTGATACAACTCATACTCACTGTAGTAATTTTATTTTATTTATTTTTATTATTATTATTTTTTTGTTACCGTAGCATGTGAGAACTTTTTACTGTTCATAACTGAGTTTGTGGTGGGAACTGAGTGGTTTCCACCACTGCAAAACACCCTATAAAATAGTAGCTGGAACTGCAAATTATGCTTTTGATGGACCATTGTATGGCTTTTATCAAAAGGAAATTCCTTCTTATTCTTTTAAGAATATATTTTTCCAGTGAATAAAGTACTCGTTGACTACGCTTTCTTCACATATTTCACTTGCTATTTGTTAGTCAATTGCATGGCTTGGCTTTCTCTTTCCAGCCAAGAAAGTTCCATCGTAAAAATGGAATGTGGAATGCAGATTTGCATTGTACATTACATGAGGGAAATAATCTTCATGGAAAGAGTTTCGCCCATATGGATTAACTTAAAGGTTGTTGAGGGAGCTTTTGTGACTGGATTGATTTATTGGGGAATCATTTAACGAGGATAATGACATTAAGTATCAAAACTTCATTTGTAAATATTGTATATTGTTCTTAGGAGATTTCTCCAGCAACGCTAAAAATGGAAGCTACCAATAGGTATCTATTTTTCAGCTTATCACATGTATAAAAAAAAGTGATTTTGATCAAATCTAACAATTAAAAGACGTACATTACTGGTGAGAATACCAACTAAAGAATGACCCACCCCTATTCTTAAAATTATGAATTTCTTAATGTATATATGTGAAATCTAGCATTAATTTAGACAATTTAATTAACACACCCTTTGTTAATTAAATGTCTAATTAATGTTACACCAAATGCAAATGGCGATTTTTTCCATTATTTTTACATCCTCATCAATATATTATTAAACTGCTAATCGTGTACATATTGGTACTTATTACACAAGTGTATAAATCAATATCTTTTTAAAGTAGTTGATATCCTGATCTATTTGTACTTTATTTATTTGGTGCAGTACACATAGTACAAGTTAATGGGCAAAATGTTATATGTAATATTTTCATCTATTTATTTAACAAAAGAACTAATTTTGACATATATTTTATTTTTTAGTTTAGGAACTAAATATAGTATAACTTTTGGCATAAAACTATTTCTAAAAGGAAATGATAGTTTGAAATTATTTGTAAGACAAAATTTATGATATCTATTTAAAATTTAACAAAGTAACCTTTCACGAGAAAAGATTAATTATATAGACTAATTCTAAATAGAAAAAAAAAAGTTATGGGCTATTCATGAATTTATCCTATAATAAAAACTGTCTGCTTCTAATTTTTTTTTTTTTACTTTTATTTATTTATTTTTCTAGAGTTCTATTTATTCATTTATCTGTAATAATTCTCATTTTGGGATTCGGTGCCTCACAGGAAGCTTTAGATCGAATAAAGAAATAAGGTTTTCACTGTATGCAAAATAAACAACGCAAGCATGTAGTCGCTTTGGCCGAGGGATTAAGGCGCGTGCCTGCCAAGTACATGGGGTTTCCCCGCGAAAGTTCGAATTTCTCAACCGCCGCGACTTTTATCTTTTTAAATTCTTTTATTAAATAAAACAAATTTCCAAAATGTTTGGAAGACCGGTTCTGCTTGTGCCATGTCATCGACCTTCCCCGAATCCCACCTCGTACGGTCTTGCAGCTACGTTGTCTCTGGTGGGATTCCCAGTCAATGATAACATTTGGCCCTTGTGAATGGCCAATTTGAAAATGAGTTCCTAATTTAATGTGACCCTACCGTCTTAACCTACTAATTAACCAACCAAAAAAAAAAAAAATCAACACCATTTGCTGAATTAATCATTCAACATTCAATTGGGATCCTATGGAGTCATTTTCATGCTCTTACTTGCGTATTTATTCTTTTGCAAAATTTATAGCAGGCCAATTTAACTGTAAAATATAATTTTTTAGGAGACTGATCTATAATTGGAAGTAATTTTGCGTCACTGTGATAATTGTCGACATTCATATATCAATCTATTGAAATGTTAGTCCAATGATTTAAATAAGAGTAACTCCTTGTTGGAGAAAAATGTAAGCTCTACCATAAGAGCTCCCTTAATTCTTTTATTATTTATTCCTTATTTTTATATCAAATACGCAAAATTAATCTGGTCAATTAAAGACTGTTTTGTCTTGATAATATAGCCAAATTTCATTTTAGTTCCTGATTTTAAAAGTCTCAAAACACTTTCAACCTAAGTTATCTCAAATTTGTCCTTCTGCTTATTCAATTGTTAAAATCTCAATAGAAAAAGACATGACTCTCTTTTTAATAGTCATGCCCCATAATATAAAATGACAAAATTAGAATATGTTTGGCTCTCGGTTATTATTAATTGGTTCTATCTAATAAATAGTGTAAAGCTCTCAGCGACTATAGTAAACAACAAAAAAAATGTTATAGTGTAAAATTCTCATATAATATAGTGTTTTTTAATAAAATTAGTTCTTACCACACTCCCCAAATACTTTATTAACCTAACTAGTCTTCCTATGCCTTTTGCCATCAAAACTTCTAGACTCGGGATGAACAACATAGCCAATTTGAAATAATTTAATAAGACTCCTTTTGAGATCAAAATGAGATTTGATTAGTTGAGGAACTAGAAATGAGATTAACTCAGTTGATAATAATAATAATAATAATAATAACTCATTTCAAAACAATAAATGATAACAACAAC
>CAMOHE010054236.1:11959-29095 GCA_946598075.1 Artocarpus hirsutus | reverse complement strand
GATGAATGAAGTTTTTAATATGGATAATGATGATGAAAGATATGTTCTATATAAAGCTGTGTAATGATGATTATGTTTACAATGTTTCATAAAGATTTTCATAAAATGTTTTATGTTGTGAGATAGGAAAGTGTACTTACTAAGCTTTTGCTTACTTAGTTTATAATCATGTTGCAGATATAGGTAAGAGAACCATGGAATAGGTGGAGGACGAGGATGGACGTATGGGCTATGAACGATGGATCGGAAACAAAAAAACGCCAAGAAAGAATAATTTTTTTGAACTATGTTTTTATTTCTTTGAATGCTATAATTTTCGCACTATTAAGTAAAAGACTTGTTTTACATGTATTTTGATTTTTCAAAACTTCAGTCTACCAAACTTTTAAAAACAGATTTTAAAGTTTGTTTTGAAATTTTGTTTGAATTACAGTTTTGTTAATTTGGCATTGATAAACCATTAAAAAAAGATTTGAAATATTTGGAATATTTCAAAAAAAAAAATTGTATGTATGAATCCTGGGATATGTTTATCAAATTGTGTCTAAATTTAAGTGGTCTATCTCATCAATAATGATAATAAGGATGAAAGTAACGATTATTGTGACGTCCATAAGGGGGGGGGGGGCGTTACAATCCTATCCTTTGAGAAATTGAAATTTGTGCTCACAATATCGTGTCCTCCTGAACCTACTGGGGAATCCACTAATGAGCAAATCCAAGCGTATGATCATTGAAAAGATGCTAATGATCAGACCCGCTGTTATATTATGGCTAACATGAATAACATGCTGCAAGTTCAACATGATTACTATGAGACTACAAAGCAGATCTTGGATAATCTTGAAAACATATTTAGAGGCCAAGCCATAACAAAATGGCAAGGGACACTTCAAAAACTTTTGAACTGCAAACAAAAACTGGGGACTCCTATGAAGGAGCATATGATTTTGGTTATGGATTACCTCGCTAAGGCTCAAGCCCGTAGAGCTGATATCGATGCCAAGCCACAAATGACTATGGTTTTTGAGACTCTGTCAAAGGAGTTCATCCCATTTAGAGTTTCATACAATTTAAGCAATAGACAGGATGTGACCTTAACAAAGCTGATCAAGCAGTTACAGGAGTTCAAAAATCTGATCATGGAAACTCTTATGGGTGGCGAGGCCAACTTGGTGGCTATATTTGGTTCTAATCTTAATCTAGGGAATGGAATGAAGTAGAAAGCTAAGAATAGGAAATCTTCTATTATTAATAATGGCAAGAATAAAAAGAAGAAAAAAAAGGACCCAAAGAAGTTGAAGTGCTTTTATTGCAAGAAGGTTAGGCACATAAAGAAAAATTGCAAAGACATCCTTCCTCGAGGAGGTAGGTGTGATCTTCTGATTATTGAAACTTGTTTAGTTGAGGAATCAAGTGACACTTAAGTCATAGATTTCGAAGCAACTAATCATGTTTGTGTTTCTCTACAAGGGTTCAAAGAAACGAGAAGTCTACTACATGAAGACTTCACACTTCGGATTAACAATGGATCCTTAATGTTGGCGATGTCCATCTTTATTTTGATAATTATAGGATTTTGGTTTTGCGAGATTGTTTTTATGTTCCAAAACTTAAAAAGAATTTAATATCTGTAGCTTGTTTATTATAGAGTTTTATTCAGCTTCTTTTAATAACAAAGTGATGATTCGTAAAAACAAATCTTTTATCTGTGATGGATGGATGCAAAACAATCTATATTTTATCAAATCTAAGATGGACATATTGCTTAAGACTGAGGTTAATGATAATAACTCTAAAAGACTTAAGACTTCTTTCTCTAATAAGACTTACTTTGGTATTTGCGATTAGGTCTTATTAGCCTAAATAGGATTCAAAGGTTGGTAAGGGATTAACCTTTAAGTCACTTAAAGGTAGGATCTATATCACAATGTGAATCTTGTTTGGAGGCAAAAATGACCAAAAGACCATTTGGGTCTAAAGGCAATAGGGCTGAAGGGGTTCTAGGACTTGTACATAGTGATGTTTGTGGTCCCATGAATGTCTAGGCACGAGGAGGGTATGAGAATTTTGTTACTTTTATTGATAATTACTCAATGTATGGGTATTGCTACCTAATGCATCATAAAAGCGAAACTTTTAACAAGTTCACAGAGTTTCAAGCTAAAGTAGAAAAGTAATTAGAACCTATAAGGGCACATCAATCCGATCGAGGTGATGAATACCTCTCCGATGAGTTTAAAGAATAGAATTTTATCCCATTTGACTACACCGGGCACTTTACAGTAGAATGGCATAGCTGAGAGAAGGAATAAGACTTTGTTGGACATAGTTAGGTCCATGATGAGTTATTCGTCATTACCTTTATCCTTTTAGGAATATGCACTATAAACCGTATGTTATCTTTTGAACAATGTGTCTTTAAAATTAGTTCCTAAAACTTCTTAGAGTTGTAGATGGAGAAAAAGACATCCTTAAACCAAATTCATATATAGGGATGTCCAGCTCATGTCCTATACAAGGAAGCGAATAAGTTGAAAGCATGTTCAAAAGTTTGTGTGTTTGTAGGATATCTAAAAGGGACTATTTCTATAACCTAAAGGAAAATAAAGTCGTGGTTTCAACAAATGCAACATTCCTTGAGGAAAGTTATATGGACAACTTTAAGCCTCGAAGTAAAGTAGTACTCGAGGAGTTGATGAGTGACTCATCACTCTGGGGGTTTTAATAGAAACCAATCCAATCAATGTGGGAAAACCAATCGAACAACAACCTAAGGGGCTTCGACATTGTGGGAGGATCGGGCGTCAATCCAAGAGGTATATGTTCAATTGTGAAGCTTACTTTGCTAAACCGGTGAACAGGATAGGGATCCTTACACTTACAAAGAGGCTATAGAGGATGTTGATTCAAAACTTTGGACCAAAGCCATAAACACTAAGATGAAGTCTATAGAGACTAATCGGGTCTAGGAACTTATGGATCTTCCCAAAGGGGTAAAACCTATAGGATGTAAGTAGATCTACAAGAGAAAGAGATGAGCAAATGGGAAAGTCGAAACCGATAAGGCTAGACTTGTAGCTAATGGATACATGCAAAAGGAAGGAATTGATTACGAGGAAACCTTTTCACCTATAGTCATGCTTAAATCTATCTGCATTCTCTTATTCATAGCCGCCGCTCTCAAGTACGAGATTTGATAGATGGATGTCAAGATGGCTTTTTTGAATGGCTATCTTAATGAGTCCATATATATGGTACAACTAGATGGGTTCAAGGCTAAGGGTCAAGAGGGTAAGGTTTGTAAGCTGGTAAAGTTAATTTATGGACTTAAGCAGGCTTCCCGATCTTGGAACATAAGATTTGATCAGGTGATCAAGACTTATGGATTTGAATAAAATGTGGACGAACCATGTGTTTACAAACACATTAAGGATGGGAAAGTAGTTTTTCTACTACTTTATGTAGATGACATTCTGCTGATTGGCAATGACATTGGGGCATTGTCATTGATCAAATTATGGTTGACCAAGCGGTTTGACTTTAAAGACTTGGGTGAAACTAATTATATTCTCGGTATCTAGATATATTGGGATAAGAAGAACATAATGATAGCTTTATCCTAAGCGGCTTGCATAGATAAAATTCTCAAGAGGTTTGCAATGTAAAATTTCAAGAGAGGTGGACAACCATCTAGGTCTAGAATTGCTCTTTTTAAGAAAGACTTGCCAAAGTCTGAAGAAGAAAAAGAATACATGAAGAAGGTGCCTTATACTTCAATAGTGGGTAGTCTCATGTATACTATGCTTTGTACACGAACGGGCATTTGTGATGCGGTAGGAATAGTAGGTCGATTTCAGTCGAATCTAGGACCAAACCACTGGGTTGTGGTCAAGCTTATTTTCAAGTATCTGAGAAGGACTCAAGGATATATGCTTATGTCTTTGGGTGAGGATCTAACACCTCTAAGATACACTAATTTAGATTTTCAATCTTGTCCGGATTCAAGAAGATCGACTTCTGGTTTTGTGTTTACTCTAGGTAGCAGGGCCATTGTTTGGAGAAGTGTCAAGCAAGATTACATTTCGGATTCAACAATGGAAGCCGAGTATGTGGCAGCTAGTGATGTTTCAAAAGAAGCAGTGTGGCTTCACAAGTTCCTTAGGGATCTTGAGGTAGTTCTTGGTATGGATAAGGCGGTATCGCTGTATTGTGATAATACTATAGTGATAGCTAATGCTAAGGAACCAAGATCTCACAAGAAGAGTAACCATATTCATCAAAAGAATCATGTAATAAAGAACTTTGTTAAGGGCGGGCATGTTACTACATGCAAAATTGCAACTAAGGACAACTTAGCTGATCCATTCACAAAAACATTAATTGTGAGGGTTTTCAATAGGCACGTGGAGGCTATAGGGATGTGGGACATGTCATATTTACTCACTTAGGGCAAGTGAGAGATTGTTAGACATGGTGCCCTTAAGGAGTAAAATGTTGTAATATGTTTTTAGAGACATTTTATTAGTAAAGAGTTTATTTATTATTCATATACCAAATGTTGTCCTTTTTATGTTCATATCAATTGAATGTATGATAAGCAAACAAAAGTCTAAGACTATCGGTCTAAACCTTTAAGAATCATGCACATGATAGACAGATTATACAAAAGACATGAATCTTAAAGGTGATAGTCTAAATCATAAGATCCGCAATTGAGAGAATAAAGTTGAGTGCTTTATTCATGCTAAGATTGTTATGTTGTCTACATTTCTAATAGGAGATGGTTTGTCTTGGCCATCAACGTGGGACTCCGCGAGAAGAAACGTTGGTGCATTGTCATAGGTGATGATGTATTGGATCAGAACATAAGGTTGAATTGATTTGGATTAATATTCTATCTGTGCAAATCAATTCACTTTAGACAATCATATATGTTGTGTCTTAATCTTGAAATGACTAATAGGCCCGTTATCTTGACTTATGTCTTTTGATATATTAAAGAGTAACATCCTAACTTTATGATGGCATATATACTGATATGTTGAAAACATGACTCTTGACATCGTAGACTTGTTATTTATAGATATAGAATCCATAGCTCCTTTTGTGGAGTTAATGATATTATCTTATATGCGTTATCCTGTAATTGGAAGACTGGAGAGCTCAACCATTTTGATACATAGGTGTAACTGAATAGTATACTGTCTTTGGATAGTAAGCTTTTCAACGGAGAGATAATGAAACGTATGATAAAAATAATCAGGAAGGTTCATCTTTAAGCCGATTATTATCCTATGGGGAAACAACACATTATGATTTGTCATGGACACTTAGCTTACTCGAAGCTTCGTAATTTTATATAGTTCGAGAGTGTAGCTCTAAGCTTTTAGTGAAGTAGTGTTTGAGTTGATAATTATAAAATATATATCTAAGATATGGTATTTTATAATTATCGGAGCTTGAACTATATAGGTCTATCAAGTCCCTCTTTGCTAGCTCATAATAATTCTTGTAACGATACGATGTACTTTTTCAATAAATTAGTGACTTATGTTAAATAATTAAATTGGCTGAAATTCGATAGGAATAGATAATTCATATCTGTTTATTAGTTGAATTAATTTTGTAAATTAATTCAAGATATACTTGTTGAATTATTGGGAATATTTTATTTTCTATGAGATTATCTAGATATGACTGTTTTGATCAGATAACTCTCTACTAGGTTATTTGAATTAAAACTAAGGCTTTATCTAAAGAATCTCAGGTGGAAAATAAAAGAATCTCATGGATCATATTATTACAAGTTTGATAGACCGACGATCTGCTAGGTTGGCCTGCCAATGGGGTAAGGTTAGCAGGTCGATCCATTAGTTTGGACTACCAATCTAATGATAATCTGATCACGTATTTTTGATGTGATTTTATAAGAAGTTGATCTAGATTCAAATTTTTAAGACCTTATCTGATAATAACTAACCCTGGGTCTGACCTCTATAAATAGAGAGTGAGTTTTCTTAATTATTTAGATCAGTTGAGAAGTTAAGGGTGAGTACTCTAGTCTAAGAAACTCTAAAACTTTCAAAGGGCAATTGTTCACAATCACGAACCTTAGCTATTGGTCTTTTCAATTGGTTGGAAGGAGAGTCATCGGTGGAAAAGCTGTACGACGTGTGCCTACACATACTCCAATCATAGATATAGAATTGCAAAGAAGACCAATTGGTTGAAGTGTTGAAAAAATAGTATGTAGTAGAAATTTTAAAATTTTTATACTAAAGTATTTTTCAAAACATAAGTTTGACACGTTATATGCATAAATTAACCAAATCTTACTAACCTCATTTATTGAAGAGCTCTAACTATCAGCGCAAAGAAGGGCATTCTAGAAAACCCTTAACGAACTAGTCTTCTTTGCTATTCTCTATCCACGATCGGAGTCCATATGGGCGTACGTCGTACAGTTCTTCTCAGATGACTCTCTTTCCAACCAATTAAGAGATACCAAAAACTACCGTTTGTGATTTGTGAATAATAGCTATTTAGGGGAGTTTTAGAGACTCACATTATAGAGTGTTCACTCTTGATCTCTCAACTGATCTGAATAACTTAAGAGTCTCACTCCTTATTTATAGAGGTTGGTCCTAGAAGACAAAGCTTCAAAATTCGAATTTGGATCAATGTATGATAAAATCGTGTAAAAATACATGATCAAATTATCATTTGGTTGGCAGGCCAAACTAGTAGATCGGCCTACCGAGCTTATTCCATCGATAGGCCAAACTTGAAGACCGGCCTACCGAACTTATGATAAATGATCTCTACGAATCTTTTACTTCCCACCGGAGATTCTTTAGATAAAGCCTCAGTTTTCATTCAAATAACCCAATAGAGAAGTTATCTGATTAAAACAACAATTTATTGGAAAATAAATATTCCTAATAATTCAACACGTTTGTTATGAGCTAGCAAAGGGGACCTGATGGATCTGTATAGTTCAAGCTCCCGATAATCATGAAACCCAATATCCCATATATACATTTCATAATTATCAACTCTAATATTATTCCACTAAAACCTTAAAGTTGTACTCTCAAACTATATGGAATTACAAAGCCCAAATAGCTAAGTTTCCATAACATATCATAATGTATCATATCCTCATATGATATCCATAATCAACTTAAGGATAAATTTTGTCTTACCTTTCCGATTATTTTTCTCTTACGTTCCATTATCACACCATTAGAAAACTTACAATCCAAAGATAGAATACTATTTGGTTACATCCATGTATCCAAATGGTGAGCGCTCTAGTCTTCCAATTATAGGATAACGCATATAAGAGGATATCATCTACTCTTAAAGAAGAGCTATGGATTTTATATCTATGAATAACAAGTCTCCACTATCAAAGTCATGTCTCTAACGTACCGGTATGTGTACCATCATTAAATATGGATGTCACCCTTTGGTACATCAAAAGACATAAGTCAAGACAATGGGTCCACCATTCATCTCAAGATTGAGATACAACACATATGATTGTCTAAAGTGAATTGATTTTCTGAGACAAAATTATTAATCCAAATCAATTACATTGTATGTCGTGATCCAATACATCGTCACCTATGACCATGCACCAATGTTTCTATTCGTAGAGTCCACCTTCGATGGCCAAGACAACCATCTTCTGTTAGGGATATAGACAACATAACAATCTTTACATGAATAAAGTGCCAAACTTTATTCCCTTGATTGCAGATTTTATGATTTAGATCGTCACCTTAGAATCATGTCTTCTGTATAATCTGTCTATCATATGCCTGATTCTAAAGGTTTAGAGCGATAGTCTTAGACTTTTGTTTGCTTATCATACATTTAATAAATATGAATGTAAAGAGGACAACAATTTAGTACATGAATAATAAATAAACTCTTTATTAAAAAAAATGTCTCCAAAAACATATTACTTTTTTACTCCTTAGGGCATACATGTCTAATATGAGGCTCTTCTGGAACATTTTTCTTTTCACTAATTGTAGGAGCTCATCGGCATACAAATGTTAGTAAGATCTGATTAATTTATATATATAGCATGTCAAACTTATGTTTTGGAAAATACTCTTATATAAAATTTTTAAAATTTTGTTATGTATTCATTTTCTGACACTATTAACTGAACAAAACCCAACCAACCATTTTGTATTTTATACCACTCCAATTACCAAAATCAATCACAATGAAAAAAATGAAGATTAATTAACAAACAAAATTGGCCTTCTTCTTTGGTTCTTCATCTGTCAAAAAAAAGAAACAAAAGAAGATAGGCATAACGCAAGAAGGAAATAATTTCAAAGAAAAACAAGAGAATAAACACAAATAATAGGATATTGCCCTACACTGTGTACTAATCGTGATGTTTTTCCTCCAAAAAGATCATACCTTTAAATCCAATTCCACAATTTGAAGAATAGATTTGAACTTCAGTCAAAAAAGGGTAATGGTGGAATCTCACGACAAAGATGGAGCTTCCAATTTGGGTCTTGCTAGAAGCTCAAGTTATGCCCCCAATTCATGATCCTAGTTCGTCTTAAACAACCACCCTATGGCATCCCACCTCTCGCTAAAGTCTCATCGAATGGTAGACTTTGCCTACTCCTTTATCTCTCTGCCACTTTGAGAGTCCTTGGTCTTAGTCATAGTCCAAGTCTCATTGTTGTCGAATCTATGAGCTCGAGAGATAGGCTTGCACAGTATCTAGGTTTGGTGGTGGTGTGATAAGTCGAAGAGGGCTTGGGTTTGGCTTGAGACCCATCATGAGGGAGTCTGGGGTGGGTAGATCAAATTTGGGTGAAGTGGGTTGTGGAGGCCAGTGGTGGCTGGAGGCTCTACAAGAAAAAGGCAAAGAGGTCGACGAAGACAAAGGAAAGGGTTAGTTTTATGTTTTATGTTTTTTTTTTTTTTTTTTTTTTTTTATTTTTATGTTGTTAATTTTAATTTTTTAAAAAAATTTATGAAATGTTTTACTGAAATGCCCTTATGTTTTAGATTCATGTTAGGAGTACGTGATGAATTCCATATAAAACTTAACAACCGTTAGTTAATTTCATCCTTTTGCATCCAAATTAAAAGGTTAGACCTAGTTTAGCTACAAAAAAAGAACAGAGACCAAATCGTAACTTTTTAAAAAGGTTGGAGACCTCCAAAGCTATTAACTCAAACAATTATTATTCCATAAACCTAGTAGAATATGTTTCACGTCCAAGTAGGATTTTTTTGCATCCTATAGGGATATTTTACGTTCTACGAGGACATTATTCTTGTCCTACAGAGCAATTTTCAGTTTATTACTGGGATATTTTTAATATCCTATAGGGATTTTGTTTTCTCCTCTCCTTTTCTCCCAATTTCCTCTCACCCTCTTTCTCTCCATTCTTTCTTTGTTCCCTCTTTCTCTCTGCCTCCTTGCCATTAGATTTGGGAACAAACCAGACAACGTTGGCTTCGCACAACATGATGCTCAATGTCGTACACCATGCCACTAACCGTCCTCAACTAGAAATTATCGTGATTATGCAAAGCAATCATCGATCTATATGAATCTTGTTGTCATCATCATTATCTGAGATTGTTGGAGTTTGCAATGGTTTCGTCATCCCTATTGTCGATGAAGATACATCGTTGCATCATGTTGTCACTCAAGACTATGAGAATGTTCATCATCGGCATAATCCATTCATCGTAGGCACCAAGATGCGCATGGTGCTCTATTTGTTGCGTCCTCGTCCATTGTTGACCTCAATCTTGTCATCGGAGAAGAAAATGCTTGGGATTCGCGAATCTTTGACCACGATCTAGAATGTCATGGCTATTGAAGATGAACGGCTTAGCAAATTCCGTCGCATCGCCTAGCCATGGATGTGCCATAGATCTTGTCGTTGATCGTAGCGAGCTCTGACACCTACTCATGATGACTCCAACAAGGACAGGTTGGGGAAATCAAAAGAAAAAGAGAAAGGAGAAAAAAAAAGAAAGCCTTGATTATAGCTGAGGGAAAGCAAGAAAGTACATGTGTGTGTGTGTATGTGTGTGAATTGCAGCTGGAGAGAGGGGGATAAAAAAAAGAACACATAATCTCAAATATCTATGGCATAGAATTTATTTATAGCATAAACTTTTAGGTTTACTTCTATGGAATAAATAAATTGTTGGGAAAAAAAGGTGGTAGAGGGTGTAATTTTCTCATTATACAATGTACAATTTCAACCAATCTAATCATTTATATCACAAAAAGTAAAATTTAAAAAATCTTATGCCACAAATACTTAGAAAAACTTATGACTTAAATTTTGACCTCATTCAAAAAGAGAGAAAAATCCCTCATTTATTTTCCTATCGTCACAACTCCTCTCTTGCTTATCTGAAGAAAAAAATCTCTCTAACCTATCTCCTTCTTTGTCCATTTCCTCTATCTCTCTCTTTTCTCTATACCTCCATTTGTCATTAAAGCTCATGCCAGACATCAAAGATCGCAAGTCGCCCATCATCAAATCATCATTGATCTTCTGTTGTTGTTTCTCACTACCTCGAATATAGCTTCATTGCTAAAGAAGACTCGAGCATAGATTTGTAAGGTAGATTCATTGTTAGAGAAGTTCAAACGTGAGCCCTTCATCATCGCTCATTGTTAATATGTTGTTATTTTCGTCCATTAATGATCTATCAATTATCATGTTAAAGAATGTTGAATCTATTATTAGTGTCATAGATCTATAGTTGCTGTCGCCAAAGAAGATGTATTCTAACCTAGTGAAGCTTTAACTTTGGGTTCTACTCAATCTAACTCGCCATCATTATGTCGTTCTTTTGATGCTGCCATGAAGCAGATAGCGAGCATCTCTAATGGCAAGGTTGAGGATGAGATCCACAAATGAGGGATGCAGGATTTTTCACAACAGACTAGATCTAAATAGCCATTGTTCTTGAGACTCCGCCACAAATCAGATCGGCAGCACTAGAGGGTCGCAACTTGAGTTTGTCGGATCAACCATTTTTTGTATATTTTTTGTCATCCTTTTATAGTTTGATCTACATTGTGGAAAAAAAAATGCTGATAGGATATGAAAAATATCACGATAGGACATGAAAAGTATCTTGAGAGGGTATGAAAAATATCCCATTAGAATAATGGTATATGTGACCTTGAATTTTATGTATAAGTGTTATATACAAAAGGATAATATTTAAGGATGATAATTAAAATGGTCAGTAACGTATAGTTAATTACTATAATTAATTATTTAAAAAGTAAAGTTTGGAATCTTTGATTAAATATTATTAGTGCAGGTCATTTCCAATAAGAATGGAATGGTTTTATTCGAACTGTTAATGTAGTGAGTCATTAAATAAGTGGACTATATATAATGAGATTATATAGGACTGATACATGATGTAATATGAACAACTAATAATTTATGTTAAACATAGTAAGGACTAATCACATCGACCGATGATCATATATAAGATGATCTTAATCTTGAGTTATTAGTAAACTTTTACCATGGAATTATGTCTTTTGATTTATTCGGTACAAATTCAAGAATATAATCCTATCCCTTGTATTTTAGAGACATAATGAAGTAAGTAGTTCGGAATATTAATATTACAAAATGGAATCTATTCCTTCTCTAACTAAGAGCAGATAAGTAATTCTTTTGAGTATTGACTTAGGTCATGAATAATATGAGCACTCAATCCTTGATTAAGTTCATGAATTTATTATTCATTAGAGCATCAATTGCACTCAAGGATAAAGAAGTAATTAGAGAGGTTAGCAGATTTTATCTAACTCTAATTATGAATTGTTTATGAAGGATCAATTTATATATAATGACTATATCAAGCAGACAATCTAAAAATGAGAAATTATATCTATAATTTCAAGAGTGCAAATTTAAGTTTTTAGTAGAATAAAATTGGAATTAAAAAAAAGAGCAGCATATTAATTGAAGAGCTTAATTTATATATTGGTTTTATTGGAGCTTGAAATTATGGGTCTATTAGTCCCCGCCATCCTTGTAAACATTGTTTGGACAAGTAGAATTATTGATTTAGTTAATTAATTTAGAATTTTGAAATTCTAAATTAAATATCACTTAGTATAAAATTAATTATAAATTAATTTATAATTATTAAATAATAATATTATTTAATAACAAATAATAATTAATTTTGAAAGACACAAAATAGGTCCCATCCACTGTGTGTGGCGCAGACAGGCACAAGAAAGAGCTCCCTGTGCAGTCTGAAGCTTGTTTACTAAGTTCCCATATTTAGGACTTTCTATCTTGGATAATGTGACTTAATTCAAAATTAGAAATTCAAATATATAAACAAATCAATTTGAGTAACAAGTAGTATTCCTTCCTACACTGATTGATGAATGGCGCCACAAATACATAGAGATTCTTTGTGTGTGGTTCCACAAGTAGTACATGGAAAGGAAAACTTGTGTCTTTTATTTTAATTAAATATAATATTTTAAATTAAAATAAAAGAAACTTCTAAAATTAATTGGATCTCCCATTCTTTGTAAATAGAGGCTTCATCTGTTTATTCTACACATAATTAAGAGTCTTAGATAGATTACAAAAATTATGCCAAAGAGTCTAGCAGTAGGCATGTTGAGAGAAAAAGAGAGAAGAAGAAGAGTTCTGCATCCTAAGACCTGCTTTGCTCATGCGTTGAGATTAGCAGATGATAAAAAAGAATGAGTGACCTTTTAGAAATCCTTAATTCCTTCCACATCTACCAATTTAGCTATTCGGTGCCGAGGACTAGAGAAAGAAAACTTTGGTCTCAAATAGAGAATGGTCATCCCCGGTAGAAGAGCCCTGATTTCTTTTATTTACCTTTGTAAGCAAAATTATGTGTATATTATTTAGAGTTAAATTAATGTATATCATGTTTTACAATAGTTTTTGCAAAAATTTTTGTTATACATGTTCCATAATTTTACCATGTTTTTGTAATTTTCGCTAAAATCGTTTTAGAAAACCAACAACTACAACATTTATTGGGTTGTTCATAGCATGGCTTGAGTATATGTCTAAGCGTGCACCAAATGGTATAATTATAGGCCAAGACAAGGTGACGTAAAAGGCAATTGGGGTCGTATTTCCAAATACTTGTCATCGTGGATCCTTATGGCTTAATGGAAGAATTCGAAAAAAAAGAGGGTACTTTTGTTACAGAGTATAATCTTTTTGAGAACGTATGGCTAAATGGTTTGTACGAAGCGAGACATCGATGAGTTTAATCTTTTTAGGCGGGTATGACCACTACTCAACGTAATAAAAGTATGAGTTCTTTTTTTGATTGATATGTAAACTCATAGACAACAATAACGCAGTTTATGGAGCAATATGACAAGACGCTAGGAGACAAGGTTGAGAAAGAAGATGAAGCGGATTTTCGCTCTTTTAGCTCATTGGTCTCATGTGTAACACAGTTTGAGATTGAAAAGCAATTCCAAATGATGTATACAAATTTTGAGTTTCTGGGATTATAAAAAGAGTTGACTAGAAAGCTCTATGGAGATATTTCACATGCTGATGAAGCAAATGGAATATTTGATATGATTGAAACTGTACATCTCGAGGAGATTTCAGAGGAAGTCAACTATAAAGTTTGGTTTTCTAAGGAGGAATGTGAGGTTAAACACGATTATCGAATGTTTGAATTCAAAAAAAAAAAAAAAACATGCAAGCACATATTATCCGTTCTCATCGAAAAGCAAATTAAAAAAGTGCCTGAAAAATTAAAAGACGTCATTCGAGGATTAAGATTTGTTGTAATTGATTAAGCAATTTTAAGATTCAACCATATAGTAGATTGCAAAAAGTTCGATGAAGCTGCAATTTGGATTGTCATCTCTGATTATAACTATAAAATGTTGTGGAAGTTGATAGAGAAATTTCAAACAAAAGTAGACGCATTGCAACCAAACTCTAAGAGCAAAAGCTCTAGCAATCCTCCTAAGATACCTACAAGGAACAATAAAAGAAGTCTTGTAACTATCCAAAGACATGGAAGACCATCCCAAAAACGAAAGATCTCTAAGGTTGAGAAGAAGGTTTCAATAAAGAGGCAAGATAAAATTAAGAAATTAAGAAAAAAGGAGAAGCAACAAAGGTATAATTACTCCTTTAAAGTTGTCGAGATTTTTTTTAATTATTTAAATAAGTCATGCCTATAACTGCTTATTGTCATGAAGGCTTTAAATTTTGAACAAAGCGGTTTAGTGGATGACACAAATGTAAAAGATCTATTCCCTTGTTGTTTACACCAACCAATATGGGAGTAGAAGGAAGCATAAATTTTTAGGTATATTAATATTATGTATTAATTTTTGACATATCAATTTCACTTTGAACACTTGCTTATCAATTTTAGTTTATTTTTATAAGCAAAAATAATTTATCTTCACATTTGATCATTTTAGGAGCAACAACCTAAATTGAACCACACATTATACTTTATATCAAACTCAAGTAGTAGGATTTCAACAATCACATAGAACTTATTCTAAGTGCCCAGGACCTTATAATTATGCGCCTTTCATTTTGTCATGTCCTATCTACAATGCTCATGGTACTAAATTTTTCTATCATATTAACTTTTTTCCATTATTAACTAATGTCTTATAAATGATACAACTATTAAGAGTGAAATTGTCTAGTGTAATTTTCTAATAATCAGGTCTTCCTACTTCAAGTTAAGCAGCCAATGTCACAACTTAAATGGAGCTTAAATGATGCTAATGCCATACAATGTGATCAAGCATATAAAACAATAGGATTTTTTTTTGGATACAGTTACACTATATTTTTTTATTTACAATGAGTAACATAAGGAAGGAAGCCAAGTTGACAATTATTTTCCTCTCATGTAGCGATTGATTTTTAATTTTTGTTTTTTGATATAAATTATGGTAATTTGAAGTTTTCGTTTCATCCCTCTTTTGTAAATTTCTTTTGCTATTTTGTTTTTCCATAATGAATAGCAAAATATAATGATGGCATTGATATTCAACGTTGAAATGGCTTTAGTTTTCCAATTAAACAAACATGGGTCCTACTTTGTTTGGCTGCAACTTTTTCTTCTACGCATCAGCTGTAGAGTTGTGCGGAGCCATGGAGATACAGAGTCCTATGGCAACGTGTTGTATTTCACGGAAGTGCATGGGTCATTTAAGAAATAAGTAAACTGGAGTACGGATATCGTTCGACGAGCCTTGTGTTCAACTCTATTTAAGTATTGAAATTAAGTTAACTTTAGAATTATTTGGATGACCGAAATTAAAATAAAATAAAAATAAAAGGATTGAAAATGAAAACTTCGAACTAAAATGAAAAGAAATACTCTAGAGGAATGACTACACCTAACTATTTATTATACCCATCCTATTTAGCAATTGCTAATTAATTTCACTCAATTCATCGATTAAGGTTCTAATCTCACCTCATGACCTCTTCTAAGCGTCAAATAAGATAATATACATAAAAATTTATAGCAATATCCCTATATACTAAAATGGATATACACTCATTAAGTTCAAGCCTCACAAGCAATGGCCCTAGCATTACCAGCCTCTCGAACTCAATACAACTTAGTGTTAGGCTTGGTGCCCTAAAAGTTGTGACATTATGCTTTTTGACAATAAATAAATAAAGTGACATTTATTATTATTTTGGTTGCTTGTATGTATTATGAATACATTTGTAAACATCGAGAAAATTCCATGATTATTTATGTGACTATAAATTTAGCATATAAGTGTTATATGCTTAGGGATAAAATTTATAGATAATAATCTAAATAGTTCGTAATAATTAATTAAAGTTTGGGATCTTTAATTAAATATTACAAGTGCGGTCCAATCTCATTTAGAATGAAATAGTTATTATCCGGACTATTAATGTAGAGACATTGGATTGGAGGTACTTTATATAATGAGATTATATAGTACTGGACCAAATAAATTATGAATTTCTAATAATCATCCGTTACAAATAGAGTATTCAAATTTATCACTATGATGATCATATATTTGACAGTCTTAATCTTGAGTATTTATTAGACTCCTATTTATGGCATTATGTTTTTTGACTTGCATGGTAAGATTTATGTAAGCACAGATCATAACTTAGTATCTTAAAAATATAATGTAATAAGTGGCTGGGAATAATATTATACAGATATGGAATCCATTCCTTCCCTATGGAAGTTAGAAAAATAGTTCTCTTGAGTGATAATTCGAGATTTGAACAGTAGAGCGCTCGTTCATAATAAGATTATGAATTAACTGTTCATTAGAGAATTATTGGTACTCAAGGATTAAGATATAATAAGAGAGGTAAACGGAAATTGAACCTGGCTCTTATTATGAACTATTTATGGAGGATTGACTTATATGTAATGATTATATCAATGGACTACTCGCTAATTTTCTTTGAGTAATTTTACTATAACCACAAGAGTTCAGTTTCAGGTTTTTAGTAAAGTAACACTGAAACTAATAAATTTAACACATTAATTAAAGAGTTTGATTAATTGTCAAATTTATTGGAGCTTGGGATATAGGTCCATAGGTCCCCAATACCACATCTGTAACACTATATTGGATTTATGCATAGAATGAATTATACATATTTAGTTTAGAATTATTGAATTCTGAATTAATTATTTCACACTTGAGTTATTAATGTGATGCAGAAAAATGTTCTCTGTGACACATAATGTAATGTGATAAATATTATCACATTTAACTGAGTGTTAGTTAATTAAAATCTATTGTTAAATAAATGTGATTTATTTTTGAATTTAGAGTGAGATATATATATATATATATATAGTTTTGAACCAAATCATATATATATATATAAGATTTTATAATATATTAATATATATATATATATTTTAATTCATTTACATAAACGTTTTTACCTTTTTATATATATTATATTCTATATTATATATATATAACGAATCAATGATTCATTGAAAATAAAAAAAATAAAAAAGGAAACATTCTTTACGGTTTCCTTTTATATATATATATATATATAT
>CAMOHE010054236.1:0-11939 GCA_946598075.1 Artocarpus hirsutus | reverse complement strand
TATAAGTGTTATATGTTTAGGAATAAAATTTATAGATAATAATCTAAATAGTCCGTAATAATTAATTAAAGTTTGGGATCTTTAATTAAATATTACAAGTGCGGTCCAATCTCATTTAGAATGAAATAGTCATTATCTGGACTATTAATGTAGAGACATTGGATTGGAGGTACTTTATATAATGAGATTATATAGGACTGGACCAAATAAATTATGAATTTCTAATAATCATCCGTTATAAATAGAGTATTCAAATTTATCACTATGATGATCATATATTTGACAATCTTAATCCTGAGTATTTATTAGACTCCTATTTATGACATTATGTTTTTTGACTTGCATGGTAAGATTTGTGTAAGCACAGATCATAACTTAGCATCTTGAAAATATAATGTAATAAGTGGTTGGGAATAATATTATACAGATATGGAATCCATTCCTTCCCTATGGAAGTTAGAAAAATAGTTCTCTTGAGTGATAATTCGAGGTTTGAACAGTAGAGTGCTCGTTCACAATAAGATTATGAATTAACTGTTCATTAGATAATTATTGGTACTCAAGGATTAAGATATAATAAGAGAGGTAAACAGAAATTAAACCTGGCTCTTATTATGAACTATTTATGAAGAACTGACTTATATGTAATGATTATATTAATGGACTACTCGCTAATTTTCTTTGAGTAATTTTACTATAACCACAAGAGTTTAGTTTCAGGTTTTTAGTGGAGTAACACTGAAACTAATAAATTGTACACATTAATTAAAGAGTTTGATTAATTGTCAAATTTATTGGAGCTTGGGTTATAGGTCCATAGGTCCCCAATACCACCTCTATAACACTATAATGGATTTTTGCATAGAATGAATTATATATTTAGTTTGGAATTATTGAATTCTGAATTAATTATTTCACACTTGAATTATTAATGTGATACAGAAAAATGTTCTCTGTGACATATAATGTAATGTAATAAATGTTGTCACATTTAACTGAGCATTAGTTAATTAATTAATTGATTAATTCTTAAATAAATATGATTTATTTTTGAATTAAGATATATATATATATAGTCTTGAACCAAATCTTTTATATATATATATATAAGATTTTATAATATTTTAATATATATATATATAAGATTTATTAATATATATATATATATTAAGAAATTCAAAACGAATTCGTTTACGTTTCTTTATATATATATATATATATTATATATATAAACGAATCAGTTATACTGATTCGTTAAAAAAAAAAGGAAAGTGGACTTCACGTTTAATAAAAACGTGAAGTTCTTTATATATATATATATATAATTTTTTGTTTCTCTAATTTGAGAAAGAAGAAAAGAAAAAAAAAAGGAAGAAGAAGGAAAGAGAAAGTTAAAAGGTTACAACCCTGTAAAATATATATCCTTTCCCCATATGTGTGATATGGTGATTAATTTTCATATTGAAAAGTCAATTGAAAAAATAACTAATTGCTCAGATATAAATAGGGAGAGATAACAGTTATCTCATGAGTTTTTTTTTCATTGACATAACTTTTGTAAAATACTCAGAAAGAAAAACTAAGAGTTCTTCTCTGAAAAAAAAAAGGTCTGCTATCTCATGTGTTGAGTACATAACAGATTCAGAAAAGTGTGAGGAAAATTCATTCTTGCAGTTTGACGCCCACTCATCTTTCCATTGGTGTGGAGGCTTGGATTGGAAGATCATGGTGTCAAAGAAGAAAGCTAGGATAACCTGATAGTCTTCAAAAGGTTTGTAAAATTCCTAAAGCTTTCTATTATTAATTAAAATTATATATTTATCCCGACGAACAAAGTTTTTGAAAAATTTTTTGTTTGTCAATGATCCGCCTCTTCCGCTGAGTTTCATATTTGAATTCCAACACCAGTTAGGCAAATCGGCCTACCTATGCACGAATAAAAAGTCACACGTTTTCACACGGATTTCATTAGATATTGATCCGAATTTGATTCTGATTTGAATTTTTGAGACCTTATCTAATAAGGAATGACCCTAGACCCTACCTCTATGAATAGGGAGTCGGTCTCATGAGTTATTTAGATCAATTGAGAGATTAAGAGTGAAACTCTACTAGTGAGATTCTCAAACTCCCTGAGAACTCTTGTTCACAAATCACGAACACTAACTTTCGGTTCTCTCGATTGGTTGGAAGGAGAATTACCTTAAGGAAGAGCTATATGTGTGAACCCACACTCACTCCGATCGTGGATAGAAAATAGCAAAGAAGACCAGTTGGTTGAGGCTCTTCTAGAACGTTACTTTTCTTCACGGATTACGGGAGTTCTTCGACATTCAAAGGTTAGTAAGATCTGATTAATTTATGCATATAGCATGTCAAACTTGTGTTTTGGAAAATACTCTGATATAAAATTTTTAAAATTTCACTGCGTACTATTTTTCCAACACGATGAGCTTGTTATTGTATGTGGAGGTCATTGTCTGATTCATTGCTTTCCTTTGATGAGCCTTTATTTGGTTTACGGTGTCCCTGTTGAAAACCAACCTTCCGCAGATTGCTCCAATGGTCTTTTTGACTAGTGGTGGTGATGGTGTCTTCTTTGAGGTTTTAATGTTTCTTTAATTGCTTCGCTTCGGCGACTCCTCTTGGAGAGGCACTACCTCAAGTATCCCTTCTTCAATAATTCTACAATCTTTGTTTTTAAAGCCTTGTGATCAATAGTTTCGCCTCTCTTACCATTCCATCTTCTATATCTGAAATCTCTAAAACCACCTTACTGAGCCTATTGATGTAGGTCCTTAAAGGCTCATTTTTTCCCTAAACGACTCCCCATAAGTCTTAAGTCATCTTACGTATCTTGATGTGAATCAAATAGCCTTTAAAAAATAGATCAACCAAGTCTTCAAAGCTATTGGTGGACTCATGTTGGAGATTTTTGAACCATCATAATGCTAGCCCCTTCAAGCTTTGTGCAAAGAGCTTGCACATTATCTCGTCTATAATATTGTTAGAGATGTTAATTGCGTTTACAATATTCTTGTACTGTAAGAGATGGTCTTTTGTGTTTGAGGTCCCATCAAACCGAGCAAGCATAGGGTTGCCAAATTTTAGCTAGACAATCATGGTAATATGCTTCGTGGATGGAGTTTCTCTAACCCCCTTTGAAATTTCACCAAGGGTTAGCATTATGCTCATTGCCTTTGTTACTTGGTGATCGATCTTTTCCTCAACCATCTTCATGTTCTAATTGAGTTTCTCATTTTATCATCAGCTACACATCTACCATGGTGAGAGGTGTGATTGCTGTGGCAGTTACCACAGGCTCTCAGTTTACTTGCCCTATGATTGGGCCATTTTATGCTACTACAACTCCATTCGATTGCCTTGGAGATGCCTGCCTCTCTACATCCATAGTGGGCACTTGATTTCTTCCTTCTGGAGTCAAAGGTTGCATCCTATTTATTGGACTGAAGGCAAGTTGTTGTATGGAAGTTTAGGGAGTTTGGTACTGTAGGGCTCACCATTTTCTTCTATGGTTTCTTATATTAATTTAATGTTAGAATGTGGTATTTTAGTGCTATTATTAATGATGTTAAGTAAATTAACTTTTTATTTAGTAATGTCGTAAGTGACGGTCTCGTGGGATCGATATGCTCGGGATGTTCATGTCACAAGTGATGATAAGCTTAAAAATATTTATTGTTTTTTGAAGAGTTTCAACTTGCCTTAAATTCATAATCTTTATAATGCTCTAGGGTTATGTATGCCTGTAGTTATATTCTTGATGATGACATGAATTTTATTGCATATTTTCTTATTTTTATAACATTTGTGATGCCATGTTATTATATGTGTAGCATTTTTTTTATTATAGCTTTAAGAATTTAAATTATAAAAATGTCCAAGAGAATAATGTGAAAATTAATATTTTTGGGGTTATAGAGTAAATATTATTGTTGTATATAGTAATTATGTATTATAATTATTTTATATTATATTATAATATAATATATTTATATTACATTATTATATTGTATTATATATTATATTATACATTTATATTATATTATATTATATTATTACATATATGTTTATCGTAAAGAAAAGAAAAAAAGAAAAAAAAAGAAAAAAAAAAGGGAAATTCAATTAGATTAGGATTAGGGTTTTCTTTACTGATCTAATCTCCTCTCTCTCATAAACCTATAAATATACTTCTAAGCCACCAAGGTCTTCATTCTTTTAATTTCTAGCCAAAGAAAATTCTCTCTCTTTCTAAAATTTTCTTAGACACTCTCTCTTTCTTCTCCATGTTTTCTTCCCTTCTTTCCCTTATTTTTCTGCAGTCAATTAAATGAAATATTGGGTTTTCACTTAGAAAAATTGAAGAGAATTGAGAAGAATCATTTTAGAGGTAAGAAACTCATTTAAGACTATTGCTAAAATTTTGTTTCCTTTGTAATCCGACCTCTATAACTTTGCTTATGAATTTCCGTTTGCTTTGAAATTTAAGTATGATGTTTATGTATGTGTTATGTGATATTCCTCAAAATTTCATGCTATTTAGAAATTTTTGTGTTGAGATATTAAATTTTTATTCTTTGCCATTCATGCCCAAACTAATGTTGATTGGTATTTTGCACAAAAGTATAGTCCATGTTGAAGGGGCAAACATCCTTTGATTTGAACAAAATTTCACAGAGATATTCATGCATATGTTAAGTTATGATCTAGAAAATTTTCCAGTTACTTGCTAAATATTGTATGAGTTCTTGAACTTTCTTTAAGATAGGTTTTTATGGCTGTCTATTCGGTGAATTTGGGACTTCTTGTTTATGTGACCTATTTATATAGCTAAACAAATTTATTTGCTAATGAGACTTTTTGTGGTACTGTATATATATGTTATTAGGTTGTCATAAAAATTTTAAGGTTAAATTAACTTTATTTTAATTATTGGAATTTTGTGATCATGTGTTGCTCACTGCTTTAAGTAATTACAGTCTGTTTGGTCTCTGAATTTTAATGCATGTTTTGAATCGTTAAAAAATTATTTGAAGCTAATTTTTAGATATGTTATAGTTTTGATATATTATGTTAGTATTAAAATTATTATTATCATCCTAAAGATTCTTTTATTGTATGCATTTTATGTCAATTGATGATTAAAAAGAGTTGATGATTTGGTTGTTTTGATTAACTTCTCATTAAACCCTAGATTGGAGA
The DNA here is from genome assembly GCA_946598075.1 of Artocarpus hirsutus. Taxonomy (NCBI): domain Eukaryota; kingdom Viridiplantae; phylum Streptophyta; class Magnoliopsida; order Rosales; family Moraceae; genus Artocarpus; species Artocarpus hirsutus. The sequence goes on along the minus strand of CAMOHE010054236.1, from coordinate 6,716 downwards.
TATTATATATTTTTATATTTTATTATGTGGATCTTTATGGGTATATTTATTATCAATTGGTGTTATGTCAATTATGTGTTTACAATTTTAATTGAGGTTTTATTATGTTATGAATTGTTATTGAATTTTTTGATGCCTTAAGCCTACTTTACATACAAACACCTAACAGCCGTCATGATTCAGTAATTTTTGATTTTGTATTTCATTGTTTATATTTTTCTTATATTTTTCTCAAATAGTAGATATCTTAAGCTTTCTTTTGACTTTTTAATCGCTTGAATCAAAGTTTTCTATAAATAGTTATGAAATTTTGAAGTTGACTTTGAAAGCTATGTAGTTTTACACAGACTTAAAAGTTTGACTAATTTTCAAGGACTTTTTCTTTATGCAAATTATTGTCAAAATATATGTGTAATATATCAAGTTCTTTGGTTTTGAGTCTAGTTTCTAATGCCATTGGATTCAGTTGATTTGGAGTTAAGATGAAGTTATTATGAATTTTTAAGCGAATAAAGGTCATTCTACCTACTTTTGGGAATTGTGCCCTAGGTTCATAAATTGTGATTTTGTGCTTCTTGATATTATTACGTGATAAGGTGATGTTTAATGATAGTAGGAGATATTTATATATTGCTAATAGTATTGCTAGTGACTTATGGTCAATATGAATGTTTGACATGAACACTTCAAAAGGCGAGCACATTGAGAATCACAGCAACGTCATCCAAGTTAAGGTTTAGTAACCAAGTAAGACAAGTAAATATATTCTCACCTGCAACATGATAAAAGTTTACAAAAAAGTTTTGAAGACATGTTTTATGATTATTTTTAAGTTTGTTTTTACATGTTGTTTTCTCATGAAAACTCTTGTTGCAGTAAGAAAGTTTAACAAATGTTTCAATGATGAGGTATGCTAAAAATATATCTATATATATGTGTCACTTAATTAAGTGTTGCACACTCTAAATTTATGTTTATGTTTATGATGTCCCAAAGGTTGGACTTGTCATGTTTGGTTTAGGATTAGCTACCACACTCCTCTCATGACGACGCGCCTATGATGTTCATATTTATGGTGCAACACTTGGGCTCCAAAGATAACATAAATGAAGTTTTTAATATGGATAATGATAATGAAAGATATATTCTATATAAAAATGTGCCAAGTGCACTATTATATTAATGATAATTATGCTTTTGATGTTTCATAAAGATGTTCATAACATGTTTTATCTTGTGAGTTAGGAAAATGTACTTACTAAGCTTTTGCTTCCTTAGTTTATAATTATGTTGTAAATAAAGGTAAGATGACCATGGAATAGGTGGAAGGCTAAGATGGGCATGTGGGCTATGAATGATGGATTGGAAATAGAAGAACACCAAGAAAGAATATCTTTTTTTTGAACTATGTTTTTATTTCTTTGAATGCTTAAATTTCCACACTATTAAGTAAAAAGACTTGTTTTACATTTATTTTTATTTTTCAGAAGTTTAGTCTATCGAACTGTTTAAACAGATTTTAAAGTTTATTTTGAAATTTTATTTGAATTATGGTTTTGTTAATTTGGCATGAATAAACTATGAAAAAAAAAGGATTTGAAATATTTGGAATATTTTTTTAAAAAAATTTGTATACATGGATCCTAGGATATGTTTATAAAATTGTGTTTAAATTTAAATAGTTTATCTATTAATAATGCTAACAATGATGAAAGTAACGATTATTGTGAAATCTGTAAGGAGACATTACAGCTATAGTATTGGAGCAAGTTTTTGTTTCCAATGCACATCATCACACGTCATATCAAGTCCTCCAAGCAAGTATGTCTTAGCTAATTTTATGTTGATGTAAGTTTAACGATAAGTGTAAGATTTAGACATATGGTGATGAATGCCCTTATATAGAATTTAGTAGTGAAATCTTGTCTCATCAATTGAAAGATTGTCCCTAAGCTCCTAATTCTTTTAGGAAATCAAAGATGAACAGTCGTAGAAGAATTCAGACTCATGCTCAAACCAATGAAAGACTGAGGATGATGATTGCCGAACTACAAAGGCAACTCAAAGAGCAAAGAAGAGTGATTACGGAACTAAGAGCTAATGGTCAAGGTGGTGAAAGACCAAGTAATGACATGCCACCTCCTCCTCCTCGTCCTTAACCTCGAAGAGAAGAAGTCCCAACTCCTATTCCAAAACTAAGACTCGCCTATCAAGAACCATTATTAGTCAAATGGAGAGGGTTAAGCCAGTAGACTTTGAAGGTTCTAAGGATCCTCTAGTCGCTCAAGGATGGCTGAAGACAATTGAAGCCACTTGGAAGCTTATGGGTTTCACTGATAATGAGAAAGTCCTCCGTGCTTCGTACTGCCTCACCATGGAGGCCAGAATCTAGTGGGACAAAATTGAACAAAGCAGGAATGTAGACGAGATGACATGGGCTAATTTCGTTCATGAATTCAACATGAAGTTCTTCCACATGAACATTACTCAGAAGCATTACGATGAGTTCGAGAACCTACGCCAAGGAGACATGCCAGTTACCGATGTGGTGGCTAAATTTGACTAGTTGGCATGACTTTTCCCAGGGATGGTTAGTGATGATGGTGAAAGGGTCAGAAGATTTATTAGAGTCTTCAGGCCAGAGATTGCAGCAATTGTTGATGGGGCCAGTCTACCCAGAAACCAGGAGCAGGTTGCCTTAAGAGCGCAACAAGTTAAATTCCACCTGTCAAAGTTTAGAAGAAACCAGCCTTAATCAGGTCAACCTGTGAACAATGTAAACTCTCAAAATCAACCTTAGGGTAGAAACAACAACAACAACAGCCAGAACTAAAGAAGCAACAAGAGGAAGAGTAATTTCCAGAATCAGCAGGGCCAAAGAAATAAGAAGCAAAATAGTGGGCAGTACAACAACAATAATACATAGATGCAACCATGTGCCAAATGTGGAAAGAGTCATCCAGCTGAATGCCATTGTGGAACAAACAAATATTTCATTTGCAGATGTGAGGGTCATTTTTCTAGAAACTGCCCTATCTAGTTCAATGCTCAAGGTTAGCAAAGAGTCCCTAATGCTCAACTACACCATATTGTCATGAGCTTACTTTCTCCGAAGGTACTCGTGCGGCCTTAGCACAATCCTAATGCTAAGTCAGCCTAACTTTTTACGCTCTTGCCTAGAACAAAAGGGAACTCAAGAGAAGAGGAGAACTTTGAAAGGAAGCTTGTATTAAGCTAAGAGACTTTACAAGGCTTAGATTCTTGGATTTCTCTTGGATGGATTTACAAATGAGGGGTTGGTCCTATTTATAGGCACCCTCCTAACAAATGAACGGTCAAGATTACTTTGATCCTATGGTTGCTATTTACTATCTAGAATGTTCTAGCAAAGTGTGGAAATATTTACAAGCTTGGAGTGTTCTGGAGAATTCTAGAATACTCTACAAAGTACTCCAATGTTCTAGAGTGTTCTAGAGAAGTCTTGAGCCTTCTAGGACATTCTGAGTTCTTCAGGATACTTCTAGACTGGCGTAGAACCTCCTAGAATGCTATAAAATGTTGTAGAACACTCCAGACCCTTCTATAACCTTCCTTGGGCCAATTATATCCTTAAAAATGCCCAAGGCAAGTGTGTGGCCTTTTCATGGCTCAGTGGGGCGTGACATTCTCCCCCACCTATGCTCGCGACGCCCTCGTCGCGTCCCCATGGTAGTGTTGGATTCTGTCTTTGAATTGCCAAAGGGCCTCCTCGGTTTCCCAACTAGCCTCGGTGTCAAGCAGTCCCTTCCACTTGATAAAGTACTCCTGATAACTTGGCACACCTCGTCTTCGAATGACTCGATCCGCTAGTATTTCATCAACTTCCTTGTCAAAGAAGTTGACCACGGCTGTGGGTGCTCAATGGGAGACTCCTCTTGTTGGATCTTCCAAGTCTTCATTGTACGGTTTAAGCATGCTTACGTGGAAGACTAGATGAATCTTTAGCTTGGGTGGAAGGTGTAGTTTATATGAGACCTTACCTATGCGCTTGATTACCGTGAAAGGTCCTTCATACTTGCATATTAGCCCCTTATGGACCTTCCTAAATGTCTTGAATTGCTGAGGCAAAAGTTTTACTAAGATAAGGTCTCCTTCATTAAACTATACGTGCCTCCTGTTCTTGTCTGCCTATTTCTTCATGCGCTTCGTCGCCTTGTGCAACGCTGCTCGAGCCAATTCTGCCTGCTCATGCCATGATTTGGCAAACTTAAATGCAGCAGGGCTCTTCCCTTAATAGCAAGTGGCAAGGGAAAGAGGAGTTGTTGGCTGTTGTCCCATGATGATCTTGAATGGACTCTTATTGGTGGCCTCACTCTGTTGCAGGTTGTAGGAGAATTGTGCAACATCTAGAACTTTGGCCCAGTCCTGTTGGTTGGCACTCACATAGTGCTGCAAGTAGAGCTCTAATAAAGCCTTGATGCATACTGTCTGACCGTCGCTTTGAGGATGGAAGCTTGTTGAAAAGTTTAGGTCGGACCCTAGCATTTTGAACAGCTTTATCCAAACCTCGCAGTAAAGCGAGGGTCTCGGTCACTAACAATGCTTGTTGGAACGCCCCATAGCTTGACTACGTTCTGAAGAAATAGCCTAGCTGCCTTTTCCGCGGTGTAGTCCGTTGTTGCTGCGATGAATGTTGCATACTTGCTAAACCTGTCCACCACGACCATGATGCTTCCACACCCTTCAGACTTCGGAAGGCAGGTGATGAAGTCCATAGAGACACTCTCCCATGGTCTCTCTGGAATGGGTAGTGGGTCAAGCATGCCCCCTGGTTGCTGTTGGACTACCTTATCTTGTTGGCAAACAAGGCAAGTCCGTACATATTTGTCGACCCCATCTCGCATATTAGGCCAGTAGTAGACAGACTTCAAGAGAGCAAGTGTGCGCTTCATACCTAGGTGGCCCACCCATAAGGAGTCATGACACTCCTTTATCAGTTCTTTTCTCAAGTTGGCCCACTTTGGTACATACATGCGGTTGCCTTTGGTGTAGAGAATGTCATCAGCTAGCCAAAACCTTCGGGTTTTGCCCTCGTTCATCAAGGCGATGATGCTTTGTGCTTGAGGATCCACCTTTAGTCCCCCTTGATTTTGCTTACCAGTGGGCTAGTGACTTGGGTAATGCTCGATAATTCTACCTTTCGGCTTAGTGCATCAGCTACCACGTTCACTTTTCCTGGCTTGTACTCCATGACATAGTCGAACTCGGCCAGGAAGTCTTGCCATCTAGCTTGCTTTGGACTGAGCTTCTTTTGGGTCTGGAAGTAGCTTGTTGCAATGTTGTCAGTCATGATTATAAACTTTGACCCAAGTAGATAATAGTGCCACACTCTAAGATAGTGGATGATGGTTGTCATCTCTTTCTCTTGCACTGTGTAGCGTCGTTCAGTCTCATTGAGCTTTTGACTTTCGTATGCAATTGGGTGTCCCTCCTGCATAAGGACGCCTCCAATGGCAAAGTCTGAGGCATCAATGTGTACCTCATAAGGTTTGGTGTGATCGGGTAGGCTAAGTACAGGCTCCTCACTGATGGCTTTCTTTAGGTCTTCAAAGGCCTGTTGACACTTCTCTGTCCAGTCCCATGCCTTGTTCTTCTTGAGAAGGTCGGTCAATGGAGCAGCCCTCGTTGAATAGCTCCTGATGAATCGACGGTAATAATTTACTAGCCCAAGAAAAGATCGTACCTCATGTACTTTGGTTGGCGGCTCCCAAGTTTGGATAGCATATACCTTGCTATCTTCCATCATTAATTGGCCATCTTTGATCTTGTGCCCCAAGAAGGCTACCTCCGGCTTGGCAAAGGAGCATTTTTCCTTCTTGATGTATAGGTTATTGTCCCGCAGCACCATGAACACTTCCCTCAATTGTTGCACATGCTCCTCCAAGGTCTTGCTATAGACCACTACGTCGTCCAAATAGACGACCACGAATTGATCGAGATATAGGTGGAACAGTTTGTTCATCAAAGTACAAAATGTAGCTGGTGCATTAGTTAGTCCAAATGGCATAACCAAGAATTCATAAGACCCATACCTTGTAACACATGTGGTCTTTGGTTTGTCTCCTTCGGCTATGCGAACCTGGTATACCCTGAGCGAAGGTCTAACTTGGAGAAGTAGCGAGCATGGCCTAGTTGATCAAACAAATCCGCAATCAGAGGAATGGGGTATTTGTTCTTTACCGTAATCTTGTTAAGGGCCCTGTAGTCGATGCACATGCATAAAGAACCATCCTTCTTCTTCTAGAATAGGACTGGTGTGCCAAATAGGGCTTTGGAAGGCCTGATGAACCCTGCATCAAGTAACTCCTTGAGTTGCCTTCTTAATTCCGCTAATTCTGGCAGTGCCATGCGGTATGCTCCCATGGCTGGTGGCTTGGTCCCTGGTTCTAGCTCAATCTGGTGGTCTACCTCCCTCCTTGGTGGTAGCTTCTGTGGTAACTCTATTGGTGCAACGTCCTTGAACTCCTCGAGGACGGCTGCTACCTCCTCTGGCTCAACGTCTGATGGCCCTTGCTCTTCATCGTCATATTCCTTGAGGATAGCCAAGTAGCTTTCCTCGTCCCTCTGGATGCCCTTCTTAAATTACATTATTGAGAGCATCCTTGTGCTTTGCTTGCTAATCCTAGTCGTTGGCACTATGCAAGCCTTGTCGCCATCCATGATGCACATGCTATTGG
>CAMOHE010054235.1:74389-121955 GCA_946598075.1 Artocarpus hirsutus | reverse complement strand
CTTCCCTGGGCAAACCATATGTAATTCACCACCGTAGTGGCCCAGCTGGGTTTCGGGACCTGCCCCCAAGGTCGTTCACTACACGACCCGATCTCTGATGTGGCATCATGCCCTTAAATATATATATACATATATATCTCTTTGATTCATAAAATCTCTTCTTTACCAAGTATAATCATTTACATTTATTATGAGGTTTATTATGAACATTTCTCAATCAACTGCTTGTAAAGATATTTAAATAGAATCATTTCCCAATCTATCATTGAAAACATTTGATAAAACTCATTTTTGGCTTAAATCATTTTGGAAATAGGGCTACCAAGGAAGAGGGGTAGAAGTCCTACCTCAATATCCGTGTCGGTGTCCCACATCGAAATCCCGATCCGCTATACGTTAGCTTCACGGATCCACGCACAATCCTTAAATGCATAATAACTTAATCCATTAGTATCTAACCCGAGATATCCTATGATACTAAATCATCTCATGGTGTCCTAGTGTGCCATTTAGGTTTATAAAATCATTATATGAAGTTGATATTTAAATCAGGATTCAAAATGGTTAAAACGGGTGAAAATCATAAAATTTTTCCTTACTCGGTCGGCCTGCCGAATACACAGTTTGGCCTGCCGGAAGAACAGGTCCGGTCGACCGAACATTCCCAGGTTCAGCCTGTCGGTCAGATGAATCCGGCCTGCCAAACACGAAGTTCGGCCTGCCGATCTGAGAAATTCCAGAAATTTTCGCACACGGGTCTCGGCATCCCGAATTTTAAATCTTCAAATCTAACCTGTTTTCTCAATTCCCAGGCATGGATAATCATCATAAACAATAGGAAATCATAGTAGAACACTTTTTAATGGTTTAAAACAAGTTTTAAACAAGATTTTCTCAAAAATCTAAAAATAGAAAAAATAGAGGAAAAATAAAAAATCTCGATTCCAATCCGTTTTTTATGAAATAAAGCTTCAATCCTAGTTAATTTGAGTTACTCTAAGCTAGATCAAAGCTTTTCTAGACTTAGAAACTCTTAAATTTCTAAATGCAAGAAAATTTGAAAAATTAAAAAACTTTAGAAATTTTGAAAACTAACATTAAATCGAAGCTTGAATCGAGTTTGTGGTTGCTCAATCGCGTTCCCAAGCCTTTAATCCACAATCCTGAAGCTTGAAAACGAATTTTGTTTCAAAATTTAGAGAGAGAAAACGAGAGGGGAAGAGAGAACCGAGAGAGTGAAAGTGAGCGAGAGAGGAGAGAGAAAGTGAGAGTGAAAATGAGAGGAAGAGAGAGAAAGATGAAATAAATAGAAAAAGAGGAAGAAAATTGGTTGCACAAGACTGTTTGCAACTACACACTGTTTCCAAATCAAATTGTTTCATTAAAATTTAAACTAACAATTAAAAACAATTTAGAATAATTAATAATAATTAAAAATTACTAAAAGAGTAAAATAAAATAAGTTTTCCTTAATTTTCACAAAATAATCAATTCAAATTTAAATTACTCATTATGGCACACTAATCACCATTTAACTTTCTAATACTATTTAATTAACTTCGGGGTGTTACAGTCGATGATGTCTCTCAATAATCAGATCTACAATGGTAGTGGTGGTACCTTACTCAACCACAATGAGTCGCGGTAGGGAGGGAAGAGTTTACTTGGCAAGAAAAAGAGAGACAACACATTTTTTTTTTATAATCACTAGTTAGAAACATGCATGCGTGTACTTTTAATGCTTATTATACTTTTTTAAAATAATAATCTATAATATTTAAAGATAAAATAAAATAATAATATAATATAATATGATAAACACATCTTCAAATGCATATGTGATTAAAAAAATCAAAGAAAAAAATAGAAAGAGCGATTTATTTAAAATATTAATATAATATAATATAATATAATATAATATAATATAATAAACACATCTTGAAATGCATATATGATTATAATCAAAGAAAAAAAATAAAAAAAGAGATTTATATTATGTTACAAAGAGAAAAGAAAAAAAAAGGAGGGGAGTAGGATAAAGATAGAGAAAGGAAAATAAAAGATAAAAAAAAAAAAAAGAAGAAAAAAATTAGGGGAGCAACACTTATCGCGTGTTGGGGAAAGCACTAAAAGTGATTTTCTTCTTTTGTATATAGAATAGATATACATTCTTGATATTCAAATTCTCAATAGAATGAAGAACACTAATATTGGATGGGCTACAAATTGTCCCAAAATATTAGAAGGAAGTGCTAAACGCAGATTTTATTACATGCTCTTATTCAGATATTATTTTTATATTTTGCCATATGTTACCTTAATATTTTCTAACAAACACACAAAATAACAACCCATTTGTTAAAATAATATTTACAATAGTGACACTCCTTTAGTTAACTCATCTTCACACTTCGTGCACCCACTATCCAAAAAAAAACTCTTATTCATTTCACCCACCATTTACAAGATTGCAGCATTTGTTTTTTGTCCACTACAATAATTATAAGATTGCCACCTCCATTTTGATATTGTTAAAAAATATTAAAGTACAAGCTTAGAAGATAACACTATAGATATTGAAACAATATGAATATTTAATCCGTACAAATCCAATCTTTCGTTGCTATTTTTTTTTAATGAATTTTTGTTGTTATCTCCGTTTATGAAAGCCAAACTGTTACATTTCAAACCTAAGTAAATCACCTTTAAAAAAAATGAAAAGTATCATCTACATTACTTTTAAAACGTTTAGATAAGAAAATTAAAAAAAATCCTTTTACAAAAAAAAGCAGTTTACTGGCTAAAAAAAAATAAAGAATTAAAAAAAACATATATCATGAATTAAAACAAAAAAAAAAAAGAATTACAGTCGGAATTATATATTACATTATAACCACAAAACCAAAGTATCTATAAAGAAACAAACAAATACATCTATTATCATCCCAAGATATATATATATATATATATATATATATATATAAAATCAAAACCATAATAAACCTACCTCCTATATGTCAAATGTTTATTATATTTTCCCCTATAGATATTTTTTTGGGGGAAAATGAAATCTTTCATTCCACATTTATAATATCTGCCTTTACAGAAGCTTCCAAAACGCAAGGAATGAAATCCAGATAAACAAAGTCAGTAGAGATGGTAAAACATAGCTAGCGAGAAAATGGGCTACTCCATTACCATGCCAGGATATGTTGCAAACAGTGCCACTTTGCGCTTGAATAATAGACTCCTTAATGTCTTCAATAATATTAGATTCTGGACTCAGACTTGACGGATTATGATTGCTTTTAAACCACGTTAATTGTGTCCCATTCCAGCACCCATCTATCAAAGCCACATTGTTGAACCAACAATACTCCCTTCTTGACCGCCATACGCTAAGCTACATGAGAAGAGAAAAGCCCTATAATTCTTTTTGAGACCGGTGCCAACACACTACCGCTGTTATCTTTGATCACTACCCCGACATCCGAAGCTTGCAGCCCCCTTTGAACACTTGCGTTGATATTGATTTTGACAATATCGAGCTCTGGGGGTGGCCACTTGTGTTTGGGTATATTTGGTTTCACCACCTTATCCGCATCTATACGAGAGCATCTTTGGTGGTCACTAAGAATTCTTCATGCATGATCCACTACCCCCTCGGGTTTTAGGAACTTATTTTGATGGACTCAGCTATTTCCATTCAACCATATGCTCCATGCCACCATGGAAAAATCTCCAGTTTCTGCTCATTGCAATGAGATATCATATGGAGGCACAGAGCTGCAAAAGGACCACACTTGGAAGTACTTAAATGTTGCCATATAGCAATGTTCTTCCAAACTTCCACCACCAGCGAGCAGTGCCAAATCGCATGGCTCGTTGTCTCCGCTTCTTCTCCGGCCCTTGCGCGGCAAGGATCACATTGCACTCTCCTCTTAGCCAAAAGACCCCTCGTTGGAAGCACCTCTTGAAAAATCGTACACAGATGGATTTAACTTTACTCAGAATACGCAGCTTCCTGAAGATTCTCCACCACATGCGATCAACACCCTCCACTAAGCTGCAAGTTTTCCTGCGCCCCTCTATTTCCAACTTATATCCCGAACCGAACTAGGTAAGCACCGTTCTCTTCATAATGCTATATTAAACAATGATCACGGCTTCGCGAACCTAATGAAAAACTTTAAATAACTTCACAATCAATGTCCAAGAAAGTCTCATGGAGAAACACACTATCCCAACAATAATTGAAAATCAGATAGGAAACCCTCAAATCAGCCATCTGCATCCTTGGCCCCATAATAGGCCAAAAAAAGATAGACGTGAAATCCACATATCCGAGAACACCCGAATATTTTGACCATCGCCTATTGATAACTCTATGAAAATAGAGTTATTTATGTTTTTGAATGCACATATTTTTTTATGTTCTTGATTTTTTTATTTACTCATATTTATTTTTATGTATTTTACCTTTTATTTTATTTTTGTTAGCTTTATTTTCTTTTATTTTTTTTGAATAATAATAGTAACAATAATATATTATTATTATTATTATCATCATCATCATTATTATTATTTCCTCTATTTATTTTATTTTATCCTCACTTGTGTCGGTATATAGGTGATAGGGGCTAAAATGAGAATTTAGAACAATTTAGGTTCAAGAAGATAATAGAAATTCAAATTTACATATGCCCAAACAAAGCTAGTTGCACGAGTAAAATACTCACATTACTTGCATCGAAAGTCGCCGAATCAGCGTCTAGGCCATCAAATGCACATGTGTGCTACACACATGAACAAGGTGCGTGCCACATTGAACCAAGCAGCGCTCGCCCTCTAGTAGCTTGCCATGAGTTGCGCCTATCCCCCACTACTCCAGCTCTCCCCGCTTGTGTGTTGTGCGCTCCATTGAATCTCTAGTACGTCGGTCACTTTGCCTTGTCTGTTGATGCCATGTTGCTCACTTGCCCAGTGCGCCACTCACTCTTTACCACATGTCGTGCACACTGAAGCCTAGTTGGATTGCTCCTTTTGAGCAAGTTGGCATGGAATTAAAAGGGAATTATACCCATTCTTGGGAGTTTTCACCAGATCTGAGGAAGAATACCCCAACTTTAGAGCTTCTTGGAAGTTGATCCCAAGAGTGAGGAATGAAAAAAAAAGAGAGAGAGAGAAAATAAAAAAAATAATTAATTAATTAAAATTTATATTTTGGTTTTAAGTTTTTATTCTATATTTTTGTATGGGTATTTTGTGATTTTGGAAAGACAATTTTAAAGATTCAACAACAATAGAGATTTGGAGATTTTAAAGATGAAATTGGAGTTTGTGACACCTCTAAATTGGTTTTGTTTTCCAATTTCCTTATCTCTTTTGTATTTGTTAATTTGAAATTGTTTGAACCAAATATTTTGTGAATTTATGTTTTTGATATTGTTTAGGTGTTTTTAGCTTTATTTGTGATTATGTGTAGTTAAATTTCTTAGTCTAGAAGATTATGGATCCAATTTGAGATTGTGTTTGGATTATTACCCTGGATTAATGCTAGTTGATTTTTATTTTTCGTTTATTTGTGTCTCCTTAAGCTTAATGTCTCTAATTGGTTGATCACCAATTAGTTTATTTTGCATTTAGGATTAGTACTTAGGAAAGAAGGGTTCTAAATATGGGTTTAGGAAATACAACCTAGAGAATTGTAGAGTTGAGAGACCTATGATTTTCTTTATGGCCAATTAATAAAACGTGCTTAATTAGTTTTGAATAAGAATATTGGAATCAATTATTTTGAGTATTCTTCAATTGAGTACTTAGAAGAGGAAAAATGGAGATATGTTAATGCTTTATGCCAATAAATCCACGAGTTTAATTTGTCAACAATCTAGGCAATTACCAATTAAAAAGGAAACTTGGTGAATAATTCCGCTAGACTCATTTTGCTATCGTTTATTTTTATTTTAGTTTTTATTTTCATTTTTGTTTATTTTATTTTCATTTTATTTTAATTTGGGTTATTCAAATAATTATAGAGTTAATCTAATTTCATTAATTAACAAAAATTAAACACAATTCTTTTAGGAACGATATCCATGCTCCGATACACTTTATTACTTGTGACCGTATATACTTACACATGTAACAAGTTTTAACAAATTTGAAAATCGTATATTTTTGCTGAATAGTTTCTTAGTTTTAATATTTTTGCTTCTCCTCAACAATTTTTTGAGGTCTAGGATTTTGCCTCAAGAGTAAATCAAACAAATTATAGGACTTAGGAGATAAAAAAAAGTCATATAATCATGCAAACATTCTCCAAAAATGTACACAACTCAAGGATCAAGACATGGTGGTCCATATGGAACAATCACAATCAAAACGAAGTAAACTCAAGAACTAAACACAAAACTAGACAATATGCATACTTTTCTACAAGCAATGCACAATTTTCAACTATAGTTCTTATCATTGGTCTGGAAAAAAATCACCAAAGAAAGCACAAAGTCTCTAATTATTTAAAATTATTTAAAATTTTCATTTTTTTCTAAAAGCAAAAAACTAAAACAAAAAGTTTAATTCCCCCAAAACTTAATATGCACAAAATCCTCAATGTGTAAGAAAGCACAAGAAAAATAGGAAAAGCTTAAGAAAACTCCTGTCGTTAATGCTCAATGGTGCTTAGGCCAGGCTTGATATTCTTGAAGTCTTTAAGGCGTCTCTTGCATTTCCAACTCCCCTTAGCTCTCTCCCTTGCACCTACAAAAGGAAAGAGAGAAGCAAAATAAAAAAGTTCCAAAAAACTTGAAAACAAAACTCAAAATTCAAAGTAAAAAGAAAGTTTAAAGAATTTGGATTGCCTCTTAAGAAGCGCTTGATTTTAAGCCATCAACTTGATTTTTGGAGAAGCACCCGTCAAAGAGTGGCGTGTGTCCATAGTAGGTGTCGTAAAACAATACAAATGGGTCTTGTATTGTGATGCCTTCAAGCTTGGTAAGATATAGAAATACTCAACATATGATCCCCACAAGATTCGGCTTCAGAGGATATACTTGGTGGGCTTCAAAGAACAGTGCTAATGTTAGCAGAGGAGGTGTTGGCCACATTGGATCATCATAAATATCATCTTCAATTATCGATGTGGACACAATCAAATGAGCCTTATAGACTTCTTCTTGTGTTTCTTCTTCAAAAACCAAGTCTTCAATCTCTTTCTCACTCAAAAAATCATCAAATTTTTGAGATTCGTCATCAAACAAATTCAAGTGCTCCTCACATTGAGTAGACTCCTCAAGGTGGCAATCTTACTTGTATCTAATTGGAACATCCATAGTAAGAGTAGATGCTATTAGTTCCTCAATTTTTTTTCCCATTACTTCTAAAATGAAAATAAAATAAGAAAATGAAAATGAAAACTAAAACTAGAAACTAAAATAAAAATAAACGATAACATAACAGGTCTAGAGAAACTATTAACCAAGTTTCCATTTTGATCGATAGTTGCCTAGATTGTTGATGAAATAATCTCCTCAATTTATTGGCATAGAACACTCATCTATCTCAATTTTTCCTCTCCTAAAAATCAATTGAAGCATACCCAAAATAGGTAATTTCAATATCCCTATTCAATACTGATCATTAAGGGTTCATTAAGCACTATCTATTAACTGGCCACAAAGAAAATCATAAGTCTCCCAATTCTACAATTTTCTAGGTTATATTTCCTAAACCCATATATAAAACCATCTTTCTCAAGTACTAATTCTAAATACAAAATCAACTAATTAGTGATCAAGCAATTAAAGTCATTAAGCTCAAGGAAACACAAATAAACAGATAATAGAAATCAACTAGCATTAATCCACAGCAATAATCCAAACATAATCTCAACTTGGATCCATTATCTGCTAGACTAAGAAACTTAACTGCACATAATCACAAATAAAGCTAAACATACATAAACAATATCAAAAACAAAAATTCACAAAATATTTGGTGTAAACAATTTCAAATTAACAAACATAAAAGAGACAAGGAAATTGGAAAACAAAACCCATTTAGAGGTGTCACAAACTCCAATTTCATCTTCAAAATCTCCAAATCTCCATTGTTGTTGTAGCTTCAAAATTCTCTCTCCAAAGTCACAAAATGCTTATATAAAAATATAGAATAAAAACCTAAACTCAAAACTAAAATAAAATTTAATTGTTTATTTATTTTTATTTTCTCTCTCTCTTTCTTTTTTTTTTTCATTCTTCACTCTTGAGATTATCACCCAAGAATCCCTAAAGTTGGGATCTCCTTCCCCGGGACTAGTGAATGTTAATGATGTGTCCTAAGCCAATTATGTAATGACTATATATTGACTTCGTTACATTTGTATTTTATTAATAAAGAGGCATTTTCATTATTTTTTTCATTCTAATTACATGAATAGTTAATTTTGCCTAAGGTCATCAAGTATGTGACTTGATAGTAAAACTCTTAGGTGAAAATTGAATTCTATTCTAAATTATCCCTAGTCAGTCATTATTATTAGGATAATAATGAATGAAGAGTAGTATGAAGTTTAACTATTAATTATGTTTTACTAATTATGTATATGAGATACTAAGTCAACTCATAGATACATATTTAAGAAATGATGTATTGGATTTACCCACTATGAGAATACTGCATAGATAATTGTCATAAGTGATTCTCATCACAAAAGTATCATCTTAGTCCTCTGACCTGAAATCATCATGGTTTCTTACATGACAAGTTCTATATTTTAACATAATCTAATATTATCTTTAACAGGATGATGGAATAGATTGTTGTTGGATATAGAGTGAATCATGTGAGGAATGTGAGTGATTAAGAAGAAATTTGTCCCTCATTTATTATGAGAAAGATATCTATAGGCCCCTCGATAAGTTACACTAAAGTAAAATGTATGGCCATACTGGAATGAATTGATAAGGGTTATCAATATCAGTCTACTTGAGATAGAGAAATAATATGATTGAATAGTATAAGGATGACATAAACCATGACTTATGTTCAATCAAGGTATCTAGTGACAAAAGGACTTTAATACTTATTGTGGATTAGGTTATGTCGGATTATTGACATTCGCATAACTTGGGTAATCATAATGTCTTGCTAGAGGCCGCTTATGATTTGTGGGCTAGAAACAGAATTTCAAGCTTACTACCAACGTTATGTGAACCTATAGGGTCATACACTTAGAACAGACTAAAAACAAATTTTGGTTTTACTGTGTTTAGGTTAAATGAACCTGATAATATCTAGATTCGATGTACTAGATATGTCTAGGTTTATTGAATCTAACATTATCTAGATTCTTTAAATCATATTTGAATTACAGACATTGTTTAGATTCTCTAAATCATATTCGAATTATAGACACTGTCTAGATTCTCTGAATCATATTTGAATTACAGTTTACCCTAGTTAAAATTTGACTCTATCTCGAAGTCAATAGATATATACATATATATATATATATATATATCTATTTTAGGGTTTCTAGTCGAAAGAAGCAAAAGAAGGCGTTCTCTTATTCTAAAGGCTAGAACATTAAAAACCTTAAAATTAGATAGAGAGTCATTTACTGTAAGGAGATGGTGCTAATACACCAATTCATTTTTGAGAGAGTCTGTTCATGTGGATACTTGCAGAGGGCGTTGCTTTGAGTAACAACATCTAAATCCAATCTCGAATATGAAAAGCTCAAGTTAGGGTGTCACCGGAGTAAACCCGCTCTCTTTCTTTTAGAAATCTTGCCCCTTTTGTCATCTTGGTAAGATTCAATGACTTTCTTATCAATCTAATCGAATTGCATAGATCCTGCAAGGGTTTTATGGGAATTAATTTTAATTTTTCACTGCTTATTTGAATCACAAAATCCAACAAAACCTAACAGTGAAAACCCCTAAGAATGGGCGTAATTCCCTTTTAATTCCATGCCAGCTCGCTCAAAAGGAGCAACCGAGGTAGGGCTACAGAGTGCGTGACACGTGGTGAAGGATGAGTGGTGCACTAGGTAAGTGAGTTGTAATACCCCGAATTTAATCAAGTGATATTAGTGTGTAAAATGGTGTATTATTGTGCCAAATCATGATTTAACTTTAATCTAAATATTTAGTAATGATTTTCTAGTCAATTTAATTTTAAATCATTTTAAAATTATTTCTAATTGTATTTTGAATTTTGAAATAAAACAATTTATCAAATACTAACCACGTCCTTTTTGCAAAACCGTGGGTGGTGCACGGTTTCTCTTACTAGTTTTGCTTTCTCTTCTTTTATTTAATCTCTCTCTCTTTCTCTTCCTTTCATTCACGCTCTCTCTCATTCTCTCTCTTCCTCTCTCTCTCATCTCTCTCTACTGCCTCTCTTTTTCTCCCTCTTTCCTTCAAATTTTGATTTCAAATCAAGCTCAAGCTTCGGTTTTCAGTGGATTGGAAGCTCGAGAACGTGTTTAGATGATCAAAAACTCTGTTTAAAGCTTAAATCTAAGGTTAGTTTTAAATTTCAAACTTTTCTAAATTTTTCTATTGTCATTGTATTTTGAAATTCAAGCTCATTTAAGCTTAGAAAATATTTAATCTAAGTTAGAAAAACTTAAAACATCTAGAATCTAAGCTTAGTTTGGCTAGAAACGGATTTAAATCAAGATTTTCTATTTTTCTCTATTTTTTTCTATTTTTAGATTTATTCAAAATCTTTGTGTAAATCTTGTTTTAATGTGTTAACAAGTAATCTACTATGTTTTTTCTATCAATTATAATCATTATATATGCCTAGGATTTGAGGAAACAAGTTGAAAATGAGGATTTAGGCTCAAGGAGGGCGAAACCTATGCCTGTAAAATTCTAGAATTTTCCTAGTTTGGTAGGCTAGATTCATGAATCTGGCAGGCCGGACTCATATCTTCGGTAGGCCAAGCCTGAAAAATTTTGGCAGGTCAGACCTGAATTGCTGGTAGTTCAAACTACACAGTTTGGCAGGCTGAACCAGGGAGACCGACAGACCGACCAAGCATAGTAAAAATTTGTCGTTTTTCAACCGTTTTTACTATTTTGAACCCCGCTTAAGATTTTAATATTGCAATATGATTTTATAAACACAAATGGCACACTAGGACACCATGAGATAGCTTAGCAATATAGGATATCTTAAGCTAGACATTGATAGACCTAGTTTATATTTAAAGTTGTTCGTGGTTCTGTGGAGCTAACATATAGCAGATCGGGACTACGGTATGGGACATCAGCACGAATATTGAAGTAGGACTTCTACTCATTTTTCTTGGTAGCCAAGTTTTTAAATGATTTTGGCCTTAAAATGATTTCTTTCAAAATATTTTCAATGAATGATTGAAAAGTAATTTTACGAGTTGTTTTTATAAACAAGTAGAATGAAGTGATTTCATAATGAACATAAATTAACACATTCGGTAAATAGGTTTTAAATAATAATAGAAATATATAGATGGGAATGATGTCATATCAGAGATTAGATCGTATAGCGCGCGACCTTGGGGGCAGGTTCCGAAACCCAGTTGGGCCACTTCGATGGTGATATCTATGGTTTGCCCAAGAAAGATAAAAGGTACTTTCTAGATGAACTGTTTTTTAATGAGACTTATTTGAAAGAATTTACTTATTTAACACTATTTTCTAATTATTTCTTTGAAAGGAAATTTTATATTCAAATTATTTATCTGTTTTTAAAACATAATCCTACTGAGCCTTTTGCTCACGTTTTATTTTTTTTTTTAAATCTCCCCCTAGGTAGAATACAACTTAGGATTGACGAAAAGTCCGTAGATTAGACTTGCAACCAGTAGAAGAGCTGGGTAGCTCATTTGTACAAATTAATTAAGGCATGTATTATCTTAATTTTTCTTTCTATTTTAGACTGTGGTTGTAATTTAAATATTGTCGATACTATGTGTGTGCATAAGATATGGGTCAGTGGGATCCAACGCGTATTTTCTCTTTCTTTATTATTTTATTTCATTTTGTTTTATCTTATCTATTTAATTATTATGAATATTTGTTTAAAAAGGGTTTTTAAATTATCATCTATTTCTTAATTAATTAAATTCTTAAACTTGTATTTTAATTAAAATTTCTGCTTAATTAACTTAATTAAACCGCTACGTCACCTCCTGTACTCCAGAGCGCGACAGAGTGATGTGGCATCGACGAACAGGAAAAAGCTGGGGGTGTACGGGAGACTCAATGGAGCGTGCCGCACAAGAGTGGGGAGAGCTGGAGTAATGGGGGACATTTGCAACACATGGTAAGCTACAAGAGGGTGAGCCTGCATGGTTCTATGTGCATAAAAACGAGAAATAAAATAAGATAAAAAATGAGAAATAATAACAAAAATAAAGTGCAAGAAATTCTCAAGGACTAAGCACATTAAGTGCATAAAAGAGGAACAAACAACTCTATTTTCACAGAGTTGTCACCTATCCTCCACTGAACTCCTTTATAAAGCAATTCCCTCTCCCAAATAGTACTACGTACACCATACATAGGACGGGTTATTTCCCATAGGGACCTTTAAAAAATCAGAGTTCCAAAAATCTAAGCCATGAGAGAATTCGAACGTGTTAGGATTCTCTGACCTTGTTTTGCCACCCAGACCTTATTAAATGTCGACATGTCACGAAACCCCATACCTCCCTATCTTTTAGGACGACATAATTTTTCCAATTGAACCTAATGGATCTTCTGATCCTCAGCACTGCAATCCCACCAAAAATTAGAAATAAGGGCTTGGATATCATCGTGCAAGGTGGAAGGGATTTTAAAGACACTTATCACATAAGTGGAGGTCGCTTGGGCTACTTCCTTAATCAACATTTCTCTACTTCCCACCAAAGACAATTTTCCTTTCCACAATTGGAGTTTCTTCTACACACTTTCCTTTTGTTTTTTCACACAAACAAAGGGAAACCCAAATAAGAGTCATGTAATACATTACATCCACAGAAAGTTGTAAAGATTTAAGAATTTTCCCTTGTCTCACCTCATCCATGTTGCGACTAAAACTCACCGCCAATTTTTGGAAGTTGATCACTTGTTCTAAGTCCTTCTCATACTTTTCTAAAACTTCTTTGATAGCACCACAACCTCCCTCATCAGCCCTACAAAAGATAATACTATCATTTGCAAATAGGAGATGATTGATCCATGGGACATTTCATGCACATGCCACTCCTTCAAATATCTGTGTCTCATCCGCCTTCCTAAGTAGTCCCGAAAAGCCTTCTATGCAAAGCAAAAATAGGTAAGGCGATAATGGATAACCTTGTCTATCCTTGTCTATCCTTAATGGATAACCTTGCTAGCAAAACAATGCTAGCAAATGTGTAAGTAACAAATAACTAAAAAAAAGGGTATCATTCATGTTAATAATAAATGTAAAAGAAACATATGAACGTGGGTTGAAGAGGATGGTTGGCACTATTGTAAATATGTTTAAAATAAATAGCTTATTATTCTGTGTGCTTGTTAAAAAAAAAATTAGTATGACACATGTTTAGCACTCCTCAACATTGGATTAATGATTCCCATGAATTTCACTTTTTTCAGGCTTAGAAATGGTCTAAAATTGTATTAAAGGATTGAAGGTTTCAAATAGAGTATTAGGGAGAGTAGTTTAAACCATCATTTTAGGTTTGATAACCGTAGCATATTAGAGCTTTACACTGTAGCTTTTTTATTATAACATGTAAGAGTTTTACACTATTCACAATTCAAACTATTAATTTGAACTATTCTTCCAAACACTTAAAAAAAATTCTTGGTCTTATGTCTTAATTCATGCATACCAGCGTACCCTTGGTGCATTTCGATTCAATTTGATTTTTGAGGCTTTGCCTCTCATTTGGTCTGGAGTTGTTTACAATATTCCTAATGGTGATCAATTTTGAAAGCCGGGTGATGCGCACCAACCATCTTAAGTATCTTATACGCGCAATGAACTCTTGATTAATTTTGTATGATTTTCTATGCTTCGCTAACAAAGGCACCAATTTTACAACTTTTGAAAAGTTTACTCTCTAATGTAAATGTTAATGTTGATTTCTTTTGTGTTTCAATGAATAATATTATTTTAAATGCTATACTTACTTTTTGTTATAATTTTAGACTTTGACATATTGAAATAATAAACTCTTTATATTAAAATAATATGAAAATGACAATATTATAACAATTAAAAGAAAGAGTTAATTACAAAAATATATCTCGTAGTCTTTATCTATTTTACAATTTATCCTTTTATTTTAGAAAACTATAAAAATGCTTTTCAGATTTGAAGAATTTGTTTCAATTTTCTCACTTTGCCAATTATAAACCAGAAAAAAAGAGAGACAAATTAACTTTTTTGACCTAAATGCCCTCTCCTAAGTTTGTATCCAAAAATATTTTATCCAAATAAGATGAGAAAAATTCATCACCAATTCTTCCCCATATGAAAAAAAAAAAAAAAAAAGAGAGAGAGAATGAAGTAACCTTTTTTTTCCTACGTCTCTGCTGCACGAGTGAAGCCCAAACTCAAACACCAAACCATAAAAGCTTTTACTTAAAGATGGCCATATTCAGAATGACCCCCTGTTCGGCTTGCTTGTGATGGGAAGACTCCCATTTTCTAAGTTCTGATTCCTCACCCTATGAATCATTTTTATACCCAAACCATTCCAAAACACAATCGCTCAATAAACCAATAATCAAGAATTAGAAGAGCCCGACTTTCGACATCAAGCTATTATTAGCAGAAATAAAAAAATGACCACAAATAGTATCACAAACTGTAGCAAACAACTCAAATGAAAATCCAGAACCGAGAAAAAGAAGAAGAAAACACGCTTTTGTTTTATTTTGAACGATTCAACAACATGCCCTGACAAAAAAAATAACACCAAAAAACGCAACATACCTAGAAGATATCAACATTCTTCGTGTTAATAGATTTGCACAGTTGGGGGTCTACTGGGGTTGTTGTCTGGGAGAAAGGATCATTGCTCGTGGGTGAGGGGAGTAGCTCATTGTAGAATTCATGCAAGCCGAGGGTTCATTGTTGGCGGTTGCCGTAGGCAGTGGGTAGAGGGTTGCTACAGAACTCATGAAAGCGGAGTGAGGCCAGTGGTCACCATGGAGGCTCGCACAGAAGGGGGTGGTCGGAGGTGGATTGGTTATGCCGCTGGGGTGGGAGGTCGACAGGAAAGGCGGTGAGGGGTCCGTAACAAACGAGAAGAAAGATTAAAGAGTGTTTTTGTTTTGCTTTTTAATTTTTTTCGTTGCTTGGTTTTTTTCTTTTTTGAAATTTTATGTTTTTGTAATATATTAAAGGTATGTTTTTGAATTTTTGAAAGTGAAAACTATTTTTTTTAAGTAGAATTCAATTATCTAAACACAATCTTTCACCAAAGGGTATTATTGTCTTTTTAATTGCTTATGGATGGATTGAATTAATTTCTACAAATCTAAAGGACGTCTTTGTAGTTTCTTAAAATAGATGAATATATCATAAAATAAATAAAACTAAAAAGTATATTTTTCTAATTAACCCTTGAAGGAAAAAGTTAATTGTTCCAAAAAAAAGATAAAGTTAATTAATCAACTACTAATTAAACGATAAATTTGACGAATGCTATATTTCGTGGTAAATTTGAGTTTAATAAAAACAAAATGGTACTATTATATGGATAGTGTTTTTATATTCAAATGTTAAAATTTAGCATTCATATATCAATTTAGCATGTTTTGATGGTAGTCTTAGGTGATGTTTGTTTTCAATTTAAATTCACAGTTCTAACATTTTTTATAGTAGTTTTTTTCATAAGAAATGTGAAGTTTTGTTTAAATTTTTTGTTCAAACTATAAAAAAATGAACAAAACAAGGCGTGAGATGTTTTTTGATATAAAGGTTAATAGTATATTTGATAAAATTTGTTTCAATCAATTTTTTAATTAAAAATAATATTAAGCTCTTACTTACTATAATACAAAGTAAAAAAAAATTACTCAATATAAAACTTTTACATGTTATATTATTTATAGTTTTAATTAATAGTTTTAACCACAGTATCGATAGCTAATAATAGAGTGAGATGATAAGATTCCAAAAAAAAAAAAAATAATAATAATAATTGAAGGTCGAAAAAAAAAAACCACAAAAGGAAAAAAAAAAAAAACTCTAGGAGGTTGGCTCCTATAATTTTTGCTTGGATTGTTTTTGTCGGATGTCATGTCCCCATTGGTAGACAACAACAGGCTTCCTTCCACCTTAAGAGACTGAGAGACAAACATACAGCTAGAGAGAAATACGAAAAGAAAAATAACCAGACAGATGCGAAGGAGATCAGGAGAGTGAAAATGGACGCTCCTCCAGAAAACGATCGCTGTGCGGTTTGCCATGACAACTACAACATTCCCTGTCAAGCCAATTGCTCTCACTGGTTTTGCGGTGCTCCCTCTCTCTCTATCTCTATTTCTCTCTCTTCGTTTCAATTTCTATATTCAAATCAATCACCCTCGGAATTTTCATGCCAGTTGTTCCAACCCTAAGTCTGGTTACATTTTTCTAGTTCACGAACATTCGGTTCTGAGTTTTGGTTATCATTCTTCTTCGTAATTTTCGGCTATTTCCAATTTTAGGGATTTGGAATTACAGGATTCGAATCGAGAAACCCAAAAAATCTGAGATAGGGTTTACACGGTGACACTCACACTCATGCTCGCACACACACGCACACACATATATATTAAATTTGTGCGGTGGTTAATCTGTAATGATGTTCGTCTTTGATATTTTTATGCCAGTTGTACTTCAATTATATTTCTTTATTTTTCTTTGATTGCTTAAAGAATGAGATAATCTAGGGGCATGTTGATAAGTAGTCCGGCCAAAATTTTATTTGGGCAAATGATCTTTTTTTTTTTTTTTTAAATCAAAAAACTAACTTTTTGGGCATCAAAACGGTTCCAGTTTTTTTTATTTTTATCACAGTTAGATTCCTCTCTGTGATACAGTTCTTTTTTTCTTTTCTGTAAAAAAAGTTGAGGCAGTTTCGGTGCTCAGAAAAAAACCTTTTTTTAATGCAAAAAAAAAAAAGTCATTCACTTAATTTTAAATTTTCTTAACTCATTTTTTCAAATTTTCCCGATAATCTAGCATTCAAAGCATTATCTCATATTCAAAGGCACCACCAAATCGAGGATTTTATTAATTTTTTTTTTTTCTCTTTCATATTTGGGAAATCCACATTCTACATCTCAATATGGAAGAGACTAGTTTTCTGGAAGAAACTCAATGCCTTCTTTTTCTATGCTGGGATTATTGGGAGTCTTCACAATTTGAAAATTTCACGTAGATATAAATGTTCATAATTTGAAGTTTACAGTAAGGACTACAAAAGTCTCTTCAAATGATTGATTTGGGGTCATTAAAGCAAAGACCAGATTATCCCTAAAAGCCAGAGAGTGGTTTCTCCAGTTGTATGAAGTATGGGCAAAGGATACCAAGAGGGAAGGTGAACAATGTGGCCAAAAAAGGCTTGTAAAAGTCAAAGTATTGGGTTAAACAACAAAGTTGAACTTGACGATAAGTCTTGTAACTGGCAAAAAGGATACAGTATAGCTACATCAGTTTTTTATAGTCTAGTTGTGAGGATCTCTTAGGGACAATGTGCTTATTTGTTAAAGAAAACTTTCCATAGAGTTTGAATAAGTAGTGTCTCCTTATCTTCAGTTATCTAACCAAGCTGACTCAAAACAAGGAATAGTCTTACGTAGCGTTCTACTAGTGGCCGAAGAATCAAAATCTTAATCGTTTTGGGGTGACAGCTAAAATTTTATACCTAACGCATTTATTGCGACAAATGTACAGATAGCATTACTCTACTACATACATTCAAAAAGTTATCTTCACATTCCTGCAAAATTTAGTTCATGGGTGTCCTTATACATCCTTCTCTTCTTTTCTTCAGGAAGTTGCATCATGCAAGTTTGGGATTTTGCAGCAGTACTCTGGCGGCCATGTAGATGCCCCCTATGTCGTCGTGAGATCACTTTGTTGGTTCCAAGTGAGGCTTCTTTAAGACAGCGCCACAATTCTGATGTTGCTGAGGTTCTTCGAAAGGTTGAAAGGTACAATCATTCTTTTGCTGGGCATTCCCGTGACCTTGTTCAGGTGATTTACTATCCTTCATGAATAACAATTTGGTCATGAATTAAGTTGTCATTCACATTTGTTTCCTACATGTTTCTGTTGCAATTATTTTTAAGCACCTTCAGACAGCAGTTTAACATTAACATCTGAAGTATTATGTTCTTTTTGCAGAGACTTAGAGACCTACCTTTTTTTCTTCGGAGGCTGATGCGAGAAATAATGGATCCTCAGAGATCTCTTCCCCTTGTCATTAGGGCACGTGTCTATATTGCAGTAAGTGAATGGCACAACTACTTTCTAAATTGTCTTTGCATTTTGTCTAGATTTTTTTTTCTTTTTTTCTTTTTTTTCTTTAAGTGGATATTTTGTCTAGATTTCCAATGATGCATACACAACTGGCTTTATTGTCACTATAGTTGTATAATTTTAAATCAGACCTTAGTGTTCTCATTGAAAACCTTCACAATTTGTTGAATAAACCTTCAGTCTACTAGATAGAACTTTAAATTTTATTATACTAAACATGTGCTTTGGTTGGTCCTATGATATATTTTAATATTTTTATGTAAATCGCTTAACATGTTTTAGACTCAAACCATCAGAGGTGCTTTAGGAATTCATCAATGCATACTCTAGTGTTCTTTGCAAATGTTGTATAATCACTTAGTTTAAGAATGACTCCATCTAGCATAAAATGCTGCAATTGCTTATGTTATTGTATGCTGGTGAGAAACACTACCAAAGAACCCCAGTGACTGCATAGATTGAGAAATTCAAGTATTAGGCTGGTAAGAATGGGTACTTCATTAGCTTCAATTACGTCAAATATTTTTGCCTGTAAAATTAAAGAACCAAAAGGTATAGAAAGGAACAAAATAAAGGAAAGAGTATTCAAAATGGCAACAAGGAACGCTTGGAGTAGAAGAATCTATGCAGCTTTGCTAAATCTCTCTTTTCTATTATTGGTGCTATCAAACATATTTATAACTCGTGCTTGTAAAGTGGTCTAATACCTGTCTCTATCATTTTGATTAAAAAAAAAAAAACAAAAAACAAAAAACAAAAGAAAAACATAAAAAACAAAAAAAAAAAAAAACAAAAGAAAGAAAGAAAGGACATCTAGATACCTCATGACATATCAAAGACATCTGATAAAGAAAAGATCTAAAGAATTAACTTTTCATTAGTATCCAGCCAGCAAAACTGGTCGGGTGGTGCGATTTTTTTTTTTTTTTCACAACTTTGAGAATAATGAAGCTCACATAGCTCTAAATCTAAACCTTAGATTGAGAAACACTACCAAAGAACCCCAGTGACCGCATAGATTGAGAAATTCAAGTATTAGGCTGGAAAGAATGGGTACTTCATTAGCTTCAATTATTGTTGAACTAAAGAATTTAGATTCAACAATGATTCAGGAAAAAAAAAAAAGAGAGAGAGAGAGAGAGAGAGAGGGGAGATTGAGAGAGAGGCTAGATGGTCAGCTTGACTTCAAAAAGGGAAAAAGAATATTATTGGACAACATTTGATGAGAGAACATGAAAGCCGGATATTTAAATTTCTTGGCTGCTTTTGTGTTTTCTTCCCTCAATTTTTTTTTCTTTGCACAATTAATAGTTGGCAACAAAAAGGATCTGGTATTTTTTTAAAAAAAATTAAAACTGAAGGGGGCTTAATATTTGAAAAAGGATGCAATTTCTCCCCTAAGCCAATTTGTCTGTGTGAAAGTGTTGTACCGTATTTCATATCTTTTTCTGATAATGCCTTAATTTTAGCAGCATTATACCAAGTAACCTTTAATACTGAATTTTACCAAGTAACCTTTAATGCTGAATTAGCCGAAATTTTACTTATTAGTTCTATCAATGCATGTCAAAGCTAACTAGTATGTTATTAAGCTATAAATTCATTATTAATTACTGCATATTGTGTCTTTGATGGATTCTTTCCCTTAATGTGTATAGATGATACTAAGTGCTGTTTACATAATCAGTCCCCTTGACTTCATTCCAGAAGGTACGCGCTGAGCCTTTCTTTGTGAAAAATTTACCCCAGATTTGTTTTACTATCTAGTATTTTTGTACCTCATTTAGTTGTTCTGGATGTCCCTGCAGGGGTATTGGGTTTAGTTGGTCTCCTGGATGATCTCATGGTTCTGCTTATTTTCTTCTTTCATGTTGCTGCAATATATCGTACCTTACTCTATTATCGTCATGGGGGTTCTTAAGCTTTGCTATAGTTGCGGCAAATTTACAGCTATCATAAAAGTTAAAACCACGGGAGATGTAGAAAAAAAGTTAATAAAAAGCTGGAATTTTTTTTTTTGGTTCATTTTACTGGGGAATTGGATACGATTTTTTTTTTTTTTTTTTTTTTTTGTCGAATGTGAATTGTGTAAGCTGGTACATGAGGAGAACTTGTCATTGTAAAAGAACTTGGAATTGTAACTGTTTTTCCGGTTCAGTTTTCCACTGTAGTACTTTTTGTCTTTCATCGTCAGCCAACATTAACTAGTTATTTCTCTTCTATGTTTGAAAGCGCTTGGATCTTGCCTCTCTATGTTATTCCCACTTAGTTGATGTAGAATTTTAGGTTTAGATTACATTAGCTTGTGATGACAAGTTCACGTCGTAGCATAGGGAGAAATATTACCTAATCAAAGTGCATTTTCAATAAGAATACTTTGCATGACAGTAATTGGGTCGTAAGAAAGTCCATGTAAGAAATCCTGGCTACAAATGAATTACATGCCCCTAAATTTTAGTCCCATATGATAATCATTTCAATTCATTTAACGTCTCTGTATTGTAAGATCAACATAAGGTTTGACAAGGTCGGTCCGAACCATAATTTTAATTATAAATAGTATAAAACTTTTACATGTTATAATAAAAAATAAAAAAATCGTTACAATATAAACCTATCATATACTATCGTAAAAATAGTTTTAACTAACAGTTTTAATCACCATGTCAAATATTCTATAAATACACCAAACTCAAATGGTTAAAAGAATAAGGTTTCGATCTGCCAGTTAATTACATGATCACGTGAAAAAGAAGAAGAAGAAGAAGAAGAAGAAGAATTATACGTTTAACAATACGTTTGCCTTCTTAACAATGCCCACAGCAACATGGAGTTATTGATCTTCCTTCCAAACTGTAGCCCTCGGTAACATGGTCTCTTGAGTTTCAAAACATAACAAGTGTTCCCATTTTTCTCTCTCAAATTATAAAATATTAACAAAAAAAATCTTTTTTGTCAAAACTTTTAATAAAACTTAGCACAAAAATAAGATTGGAATATAATATAAGAGTATTTTGATAACTCTAACATGTCTAAAACTAATTTGAATTTAAAAATTTTAATTGTTAAATATATAAACTAAGAAACTTTAAAAAATTTTGGGATATTTGTTTTTATACCCTCTAGTAAGTTAATTCAAATACTATACCTTCTATTTTTTAACTCGTCATATTTATACCTTTAACATATAATTCTATACTTAATTTAGTCAATAGTTAATTTTGACATTTAAAATGATCAAATTATTTTTAAATAAAAGAGAAAAAATTAAAACTTTCAAAAAAAAAGAAAATAAAAACAAAAATACAAAAAATACCCTTTTTTGAGGGTATCTTATATAGTTTTGAAGTCAAAAACCTTAATATAAAGGTTTTTTTTTTTTTTAAGTTTTTAAAGTAATCTTATTTTTCAACTTGAATGTATTTTAGGCAATTTCTTAGGTCAAAATTGAAGATTGAAAAAATATTAAAGTTTATGTATTAACTCTAATATGAACGCATACATTTGATGAGATTAAAAATCGAAGGTATAATATTCAAATAAACCTAAAATACAAGGTGTAAAACGTAAATAAACTAAAAATTTTCAAAACAAATAAACACTTCTTTCACTTTCATTTGACTACAATAGGGAAACCCAGTATTCTAATGATTCGCTAAACTGTTCAAATAATCCCATTATTTATGTAAATATTGTGTCATCTATGCTCAAAATTATAATTTATGGAGTATTTTTTGTTAATATTTCATAGATTGAGGAAATAAATGTTACATTTTAAGGTACAAGAGGGAACAAATGTTACATTTTTTAAGTTGAATAGGCATAGTATTACAAGGACTATAACTGAGATAAAATTTTTGTAAAAAATCAGACTTGAGTTTGTCATCCAACTTTTTATGGGTTAACTACATAACAATACCTCGTAATTTTCATTACATCTTAATTTGTCCCTCTATTGTTAGAATTTATAAAGGTATCTTTTGAATTTGAAAGCCTATTTTAACTTTATCCCTCTCAATCTTTTTCAACTGAAAAAACTATAGAAATACCCTTACTTTAAATCTAATTTGTTTATGGAATATATATTTTTTCTTAAAAAACATTTTTAAAAAATATTTTAAAATTTTAAAAGTCTTAATAGTTAATATTTTTGTTTTTTGATTTGATGTTTTGTTTTAAGATTTTTATGTTTTTAATATATAAAATATTTTTCATAACTATTTGAGGGTAATTATGTTGTTTTGTTTAATTTTTTTTATTCATAAAGATGAAATTAAAATAAGTTTTTAAATTTTAAAAAATACTTTTGTAGTTTCTAAAAATAGATGGACAAATTAAAAAATAATTAAAACTAAATGATATAATTGTGTACTTAAACCACTTTGGCGCTCTTATTGTTATTATTATTATTATTATTATTATTATTATTATTTTTGAAGATGTTGCCGCTTTTCTTGAAATGGAAATTTGCAGAACTTCTATGTTGTGTTCAATGTAGTTTCTCTCTTGAGCTTCGTGTAATTTAATATACTTTTGTATCTGACTTTTTTCCCCCTGATAATTTGGTCTATGAATTTGCAAAAGAGGAGCAATCAACTCAAATAGTTGACGAAGATTAATTAAAAATCTGATATTCATGGCTTAAATGGCCACAAAAAAAAAATGGCGAAGTTAAGATAGCAGAAAAAGTGTGCTGTGCTGCCAATATTTTTGCCTGTAAATTTCAACTATTTTAATGTTAATTTTACAAGCTAATTTTAAATGCAGTCAAATTTTTTATC
Source organism: Artocarpus hirsutus (assembly GCA_946598075.1). Lineage (NCBI taxonomy): Eukaryota > Viridiplantae > Streptophyta > Magnoliopsida > Rosales > Moraceae > Artocarpus > Artocarpus hirsutus. The sequence goes on along the minus strand of CAMOHE010054235.1, from coordinate 98,664 downwards.
CAATTGGAAATGAGTACAAATTTAAACAATTTCACACTCACGACTACAAGATACAACCGCCGCCTCTATGTACAAACGTATGACATATATAAATGGAGATTGCAATGTTATTTACTAGTTTTTTTTTTTTTTTTCCTCCGCTTACTGATTAACAAATCAGATATTCTTGATCAGTTCCTCATGCCATGGACTATGAACGTTGCACGAGACTACCGCCCCCACAACCAGTACTACTGCAACCTTTACCAAATCATCCGCAAGAAGAGCTGCCCCGATTCTCCGAAGAGACGCCTCAGCTAATTCTTTCCCCTCGACTCCTTGTCCATCAAGAACAACTCCTCTTGCAGCTAGATATACAGCATGACATACCCGTTTAAAAATGGAACCACCAGCTTGCAGGCTTTTCCCCAACATGCTTGCCATTATTTGCTTCCTTGCATGAAGTTTCTCAAGGTATGGAGGATGATTTTCGTCTTCTTGACCCTCAAATAGAGTCTCAATAATTTCTGGTATGCCGACATCTTCAACAGTGTCCGGTAGATTAGCGAGTTGCTTTACGCATCTGGATGCTGTTTTCTCCATTTCCAGAGGACTGGTTATTAAGTTCTCACTCAGAAGGGTTTGACGAAGAACCAGTAAACTGTGAAATAGAGAAACGTGCTTGTTAAGGATAAGCACACAAACATGCTTGTGTCTACTGCAAACAAAGAATCAGAAAACCACACAAGTCTGAGAAATTTAAAACATGGGAGACCGAAGACACAAACATAGATATGATAATTCATGCATGCAGTTTTCGGATGAGTACGGAAATTCAAGCATCCTCACAGAAATCACGCACGCGCAGGCGCGCGCGTGTGTGTGTGAAAGTGAGAGAGGATGGTTTTAATTCAATGGATCTAGCTATATGTGCATGGAGCATAATTTCAATGCTCAAATCAATTAAAATTTCCGAGCATTGACTCTACGGACATTAAAAAAAAAAAAAAAAGGTATCGTGGTAAGCAAGCTACATTTTCACTAATTTTGGGCTCAAGATCAGGCAGCCAGTCGAGGAAATCAAGAGGAAAACACTTTGTACACTTACCAGGTAGAAATGACTATAATCTTTTGAAGCTGAGATTGAACAGCCCTTAGCCTGCTGAGATTAAGTTCAAGAGTTTCAGGCAGAACTTCCAGGTTCAGTCCACTTACTTGGCATGCTAGCCTTAACAAACCAAGTCTGACCAGTAAATCAATCCTTTCTCCCCTGGATTCAGGTAGTTTCCTCCCTGGTGAAGACAAATCTGATAAAACCAAATTCAAGAAATCAGCACATCTATCAATAAATGTTATATTTCCTCTTCTATAAGAGATATATTTGAAAGATTTACCGATTGTGTCAGTTGGAGTGGATGTCTGGGAGCTAATTTTGGTTCCAACTAATATGCTGCCTCCAGTCCGTAGAGTGGCAGGTGGAACTTCCGAGGAATGCTTATTTCTTGTCCCGAGTCTACATGTTCATGCCACTCCTCCTCTGCTACCTTCTTCACAGATGAAAGCCATTGCCTTGTTATTGGAAGAGAGGTAGAGGCGTCACTAGGAGATCCATGCCTATTGGTAAACGCTTTTCTCAAGTATTCTAAGCCAGCTGATCCCTTAATGAGTGGTTCTATCATCCTCAAACGCGCTTTGCTAATCTCCCTCTTGAGATTCTGCTTGATTGTACGAAGCAAGGTTAATCATATGGCATGCAATAACCACTTTTACACTTTCACAGGCTTGTTGAAAGATTCTAGAACCAGGAAAATTAAAGAACCAAAAGGTAAAGAAAGGAACAAAATAAAGGAAAGAGTATTCAAAATGGCAACAAGGAACGCTTGGAGTAGAAGAATCTATGCAGCTTTGCTAAATCTCTCTTTCTATTATAGGTGCTATCAAACACATTTATAACTCGTGCTTGTAAAGTGGTCTAATACCTGTCTCTATCATTTTGATTAAAAAAAAAAAAAAAAACAAAAACAAAAAACAAAAGAAAAACATAAAAAACAAAAAAAAGAAAAAAAAAGAAAGAAAGAAAGAAAGAAAGAAAGAAAGGACATCTAGATGCCTCATGACATATCAAAGACATCTGATAAAGAAAAGATCTAAAGAATTATTTTTTCATTAGTATCCAGCCAGCAAAACTGGTCGGGAGAATAATGAAGCTCACATAGTTCTAAATCTAAACCTTAGATTCTGAATAAGATATTCTGCAGCCCATCTACAGGCCTCAAGGGAAAGACATGATATTTAAACTGAAAAGGTTTTACTAAAGAAGTTAAAGAGGAGACGCTCTGGTAATTTTGTTAAACCATTTACTTTTTGGTAGAACCTTGTGCACTTGGACTGTCATTATTTAGGGCTATATACTTCAGAACAGGAAAGATAGAACATTTGGAACATTGAGTAATCAGGGGAAATGCAATCTATAAGCCAGAAGAATCTTGAGACCTTGAGAGTTGAAATCGTACCTGAATCTGCTCTAAAACAAAGCGCAGACCCTTAGTTATTGCAAGGGCACAGGAAGTTTTTGAATCTTCAGCTTGAAGAATTTCCTCAAGTTCTTTCGAAAACTTATAGTGAGTAGTCTTGATATCATCATCATTAGCTGGTGCAGAAAGTTTCCGCAATGTTACTAAAGCAAATTCCAGAATCTTTCCAAAATAATCCATATCTAGATTGCCTGATCTCAGCACCTTTATGAAAATGGAAAAGGAGAATTGTTAAACACATAATATTCACAACTTAGTAGCACGCTATAAGAGCTAATGGCCATTAAATGGAATAGTTAGTTGACAAGCAACCTGTGAGAGAATGTCAATATCAATGATTTCAGTAATTTCTTGCTTCCAAGTTTGAGGAGATACATCACATAGTTCATCTCTGACTTCTGTAACAAGTTTAAGAATCCAGCTGAAGTCAGAGTCATTTTCTTTCATAGAGTCCATAACGCCATCCCAAAAAGCTTTTTCCATTGTCTCTCTCACTTTTGCCTGTACAACAAAATTCAACAACTAGAAAGATATTTATATCTGTATATTGCATAACCTATGCACTAGTTGCTTAACAGTTTAAACTATGAACGGTAGTTGGCACCAACCTTAAGACTGTTATGACCTTTGTCTTTGCCATTCAAGTTATCAACAAAATCATGGTGATGTTTATGGAGAATTTCATTCACAAGGAGTTCATTTTCACCAACTAACAATGCAGCATGATTCAAATGACCATTTGCATCAGTTTTGAAAGACAAAATTGAGCCTACTTCATCACCAAGATCAGTTGCATCTTTGTTGAATGAAGTAACAATATTTTGACTTGGACTCTGACAGTTGTTACTCAGTTCACTTGTTCCAGCAGATACAGAGACTAAAGACCCATCTAACGAAGCAGGCCAGCCTGAAGATGAGTTAACTGCAGCTGAAAATGCCAGTGAAGAAGCAGAGTCCTTGGATCCAATATATCTGGAACACATATCAGAATGAGCAGTTTCAATGCCTTCAACTCCTGAATTACCACTTAGGTGCTGCAATTTATCCCTCAGTAGTTTCTGATTTTCTTTTAGCTACAATCACCAAGATAAATCCTTAAAAAATAAAAAATAAAAAAGCCCATAAGGGTAAGGATTATTAATAGGAAAAGAAAAGGCCCAATCAGCAGATAACTGAACTAAAATACCTGCTGTTGGAAATCCAACATGTCGCGTGTAGGACCATTTACATTTCCCTCTGGAGTCATTTTTTTAGCTTGCATCATAAAAAGCCCCAGTTCGCTTGCTGTGCTTATCAAATCCTCCTCTAACAACCTAGCATCAATGTCTTTCCACTCTACAAAATGCAACAGGTAAGAGCACCATGCTTTATCAAAGGCTTCTAGCTGGGATCGGAAAGTAATTTTACTTGCACTGGATGGAGCTGTTTCTTTCTGGGAGGAATGAATGGGCCCATAGATTATGATCCTGAGTAACAGCTCAAATTCCTGAACAAAATTAGCTGCAGACTGAGCCAGAGCATTCTCACACTCAGTTCTCATATTAAATACTGCATCTGGGTGTCCCAATATCGTATATGAGCAGAGGAAAACTCTTACTGGATACCTTGACAACACAACTGGACATCCAGGGGCTTGATTACTGGAATGAATATTCTCAGACACCTTCTTCTTCGTACTGGTACTTGAATTTCCCTTCCCAACTGTTGAGGCAACGCATCTAAGAAGTTGATCAGTCTTGTCCAGACCAGAGAGACTGTCAATTGCTGCCCGTGAGATCAAATACCGACTCTCTACACCGGCAACTAAAGCTTTGGTAGTTCGGATAGTTGTTGCTGCTGCAATTTGAAGAGCAAGCTGCCCAAATGACATTGATTTCACAGATGCTTCACTAATTCCTAAGGCATTAAACGCTTGTGCTATAGCAAAAGTAGTTTTCCGCAGATGCACAAATAGCCTCTAGCATCGAAAAGTACAAAGGGAAAGAAGCATACACACAATTAAAAAAAATTATAACCATTTAGACCACAGCACATGTATTCTAAGCCAAGCACAATGGAGGAGCACTTCATTTACATCTAGACCATATTCCTTTTAGCATGCAGTGCAAAATAAGTATATCTGCTCTGTGTTTCTGAAGTAGGTTTTCTTTTTCTTTTTTTTTTGGAGGACAAGATCTTTGCTTCTCCCATGACACTTGCTCGTTTTATGTATTTCCGTTGCTCCAAGGAATAGATAACCATGGCCCAGAATCTTAGAAAGTAGTGCAATACCAAAAAAGGTGAAATGCACACGCACACGCACCTCACTATCTTAGATATATGCTCCTGCTCTTGAGCCATTTTTGAGTTAGTCTGCACTCATTGATGTGAACTTCTCTGCTGCTTCAAATATTCTTCCCTTTGTTTATTAGCCTGTTTAGTATTCAAAATAAAGAAATAAGAACAAGAGAATAAATATGTGCTAAGCATTATTTTACACCAAAAACAAACATACCCTTAGGAGCCGATCTTCCAATTGATCTTTCATTTTTATTCTCACAATCTCTTGTTGATTATGGACAAGCTTTACTGCCCATTGTACTCGGAGTATTCTAGCACATGCCCTTGCCTTCTCTTGCTCCAACCACTTTGATCTTTTTCTCTCCGCAGCAACACATTTTTGATACATAGCAGCATAAATTGAATCTTTATACTTTCTCTCCTTAATCATCCTTTGCATTAACGACTGGGTTGCTCTGTCTCTTCTTGCTGCCCTCCGTTGTGAGCAAGCTTTAAGGAGACGCATCCTATTTTCCTCCGCTTGCTTAGCCCGTAACTGGACTTTTGCACCAAGCTCATCTTTTTCCTTCTCAAAACGTTTCTTTGCCCCAACTTTCATGGCTTGTCGCAGCTCATCCAACCTGACCAATCGTGTCTGTGCTTTTCTAGAATGCTTAACCTATTGTACCATGCAGAGAAGAAAATGAGTCACATTACATGGAAGTGGAACTCATGTTCTGTTTGATCAAATCACAAACTGATTTTAGCATAACTCTAGCCTCGAAAGCAAAAGTCTATAATTTGAACACAAAAGAAGGTTAATAACCTATGAGGAAGTTTTGATATCAAGTGCAAACTTATAAGTCTCTTACATAGTTGTATGAAGAAGAATTAAGCCTTTCTAATCAAGAACTAAGCTTTAAATAACAATGCTTTGCGAATATAGATCATCTCTAAAGAAACAAGTTTAAAGCTAAAACCAAAAGCAAAATGTCTTCCGCTGCTGGATACTCTGCCGAATCAAATTGCCTATGCCAATTAGCTTCTTAGCTAATATGTTGATCCAACCCCCAACAAGTACAAGAGATTAAAATTAAAACAAGTAAGTCCATAATTCCTAATTTGTAAGTTTCAATAGAGATCCTTCACATAGATGTTCTGTTTTTTTTTTTTTTTTTTTTTTTTTTTTTAATCACCACATAAGATTTTTGACATATACAAAACATGAAAATTGCAAAATTTGTAAAGTAAATGAAAACAGATTCAAGTGAAAATCAATGCATCTACATTAACATGAATTGTTACCTTTTCTGTTCAGCAGCATTAAGCTTTGCGTCAAGCCGCTTACCAAGATCTTCCTCCTGCGACGAGCTGCATGATGGACCTCTTGTCTTCGCTCGCGCCTTACTCGATAACAGCTCGTAGAATTGCTGCAGAAAAATCAACCAAATTAAACTTTAATCGCTATAATGCAGTCACACACTGTCGGGAACAAAAAAAGAACACCAAGTTTGAATGGAACAAGGAGAGCAGAACGTGTTGAAAAAAATAATTTTTTGTGTAGACACACATATGTAATTAAATATGTTATTTAATGTTATTTTAAGGTAAAGTTTAAATTAAAGTGATATAATTAAAATAAAGATAAAAAGCTTTTGGATATTAAAATAATGTATGAGTTATTATTATTAATATTATATGTGTAGATACTAATTTGTAATTTTTAGATTTTATATGGACAAAACTAGAAATATACTAAAATAACTAAAGTTATTTATTCTGGTTATAGTGTCCAATTCATACGTATTATTCATTCAAAAAGTTTTCAGACATTTCTGGTTCTTTGAAATCCCATCATCATTGAAGTTTCAAAGGAATACGTATTGGATTAGAAGGCAATAACCCAAATTGATCCGTAATCATGAATCAAAATATGCTTCCGCAATTTCAAATGATTTCTCTCAATGAATTGACATAAACGATCTTGGTAGATTATGGTTTAATTCGTTTTAACAAGTGGTATCAGAGCGGTTTCATGTTGAATCATTGAGAAATTTTTCTCAAATTTTTGGTTGAATTTTTGGTGCAATAAAGATTTGGTTCATAATTGCATAGACTTTGGCTTGTTAAATATGGTTGCCGTTTATTTAATATGAATGTGAATATTTTTATATTGAAAACAATTTTGGATATTTGGTTTGATATGGTTTTTGTATATACGTGTGTGTGTGTATATATACACGTTTTGGTTGTTTATTGGTTTTATGGATCATCATACATCAAGATAAATGTTTTCAATATTTGGACTAAATTTGACACACGTGTATAAAGAGTTTTGTTCAATCTTTTATTCTTCTTTCTGGGTTTCATTCTTTTAAATGTTGTGTATTCCATTTAAATGTTGGGTCTTGTTGAATCAAGGTGTGTCGTGGTAATCTGTTGAACATAACACTGCAACCGAACGGATTACCGGCGGCAAATTTACTGCTGCCGGGAAAGAACGACAGCCGCGACCCTCAGGCATCATCGGAGAAGGATAGTCGTGGCCTCTGGCCGCGGCAGAGGATGAAAACGACGGCCCATAGCGAGCAGCCGCATAAGGAAAAGAAAAAAAAAAGTAAAAGAGGGGTTGTTCTTGGGTTTTGCAGGTGGCTTGTTGTTCAGCTGTCGGCACCGACGCCCTCTGGATGTAGCTGTGGAGTCCTGCCGGTAGCAAAATCTAGGCTTTGGCCTAGATTTGCTTCTGGATACACGAGCCAACCAGGCCCGTGACCAGCTAGAAACCCAGGGGCTCAACCCTTGGGTTACAAGGCACCAAAAAAAAAAAAAGGGGGGGACCTGATTTGTTACACTGGCCCAAGGAGCCCATAAGGGCCCGTGACTGGTTGGAAACCTAGGGGCTTAACCCCTGGATGATCCGAATAAAAGAAAAATAAATAAAAAAAAGAAAAAAGAAACAAAAAAGAGGAGGGTAGGTAAGGACCAGGTCGGTTCAACCTAACCTGGTCCACTATTGACCTGGTCAGGGTCAACGGTCAACTTTAACTTTGACCGATTGACTTTTTGACCATTTTTTGGGGTCAAATTTTGGGTGTAACTTTAAAATTTAAATTTTGTTTTGGATTATCAATATTATCAAATTAATTAATTGAACCAATAAGCTGTCAAAGTAGCCTCTTTTCTGGATGTTAATTAATTTGTGACATTAAGATGGTTGTGTGAATTTAATTCATGCGAATATTAATTGGCCCAAAGGAAGCTTAATATTTGGCCAAATTAAATTCATACATGTGATGATAAATATATAACAATTATATGGTTATTTTTGGCATATGAATAATAAGTAGATCTAAAGTTTAGCTTTTTATTTGATATGATTTATTGTTAATATTTGATCACTATACCAAGAATACCACTTACAAGTTAATATTTCAGTCCAAAGACTAAATATTAATGTTGTTATAGGTTTCTTGTGATGAGATTAACCATTATTTGAATTTTTTGGTTGTTTTATGTAAACTCTTATGTGAATATGTGATTTTGTTCTTTGTTCAGCTATAGCATCATCTTCCTCGATATCTGCAAGTGTTAATTCTATTCCTATGCTGAATGGGACTAACTTCAAGGACTGGAAAGGGAATGTGTTAATCGTTCTCGGTTGCCTTAATCTGGACTTAGCCATAAGGATTGAACTTCCCACTATTACGGATTCTAGTTCCATTAAGGATAAAAAGGAACTTGAAAGATGGGATCATTCTAACCTAATGAGTCTGATGATCATTAAGAGAGGCATTCCAGAAGTCTTCAGGGGCACTGTGCCTGATGAGGTCACTACAGCCAAGGGTTTCCTTGAGGCCATAGAAAAATGCTTTGCAAAGAATGATAAGGCGGAAACAAGCACACTTTTGGCGAGCTTGATTTCAATGAGGTACAAAGCAAAAGAAAACATAAGGGAGTACATCATGGAGATGTCTCATCTAGCTTCAAAATTAAAGACACTAGATCTAAAAATTTCTGAGGACCTTCTAGTGCATCTTGTCTTGATTTCTCTACCTACACAATTTAGCCAATTCAAGATCAGTTACAACTGCCATAAAGAGAAATGGACTCTTAATGAGTTAATTTCTTATTGTATGCAAGAGGAAGAAAGACTGAAGCAAGAAAAGACTGAAAATGCTCACTTGGCTAGCACCTCTAAGGACAAGAAGAAAAAAAGAAAGAAGAATGAAGCTGCTAAAGGTCCAGCACAAAAGAAACAAGATAAGGATAAGGATAAGGATGAAAATCATAGTTGTTTCTTTTGTGGCAAACCTGGACACATGAAGAAGGTCTGCACCAAGTATCATGCTTGGCGTGCAAAGAAAGGTATGCTTCTCAATTTGGTTTATTCTGAGGTTAATTTAACTTTAGTGCCAAGACACACTTGGTGGATTGATTCAGGTACCACTACTCATATAAGTGTGTCTATGCAGGGTTGACTCAGCTGCCGAAAGCCAATTGATGCTAAAAGATTCATCTATGTGGGAGATGACAAATCGGTATAAGTTGAAGTAATAGGGCATTTTAGGTTATTGTTAAGTTCTGGTTATTATTTGGATTTGAAAGACACATTTGTTGTACCATCATTTAGACAGAATTTAATTTCTATTTCTACTTTGGACAAATTTGGATGCTGCTGTTCATTTGGAAATAGTCAGTTTATCTTTCTTTAAATTCAAATGTTATTGGTACAAGTTCTTTATTATTTCAAGATAAACTATATTTGCTTGATACAGTTGCTTCTTATAATGAAACCTTGCATGTTAATTCTCGTGGCATAAAGTGTAAATTAACCGATGAGAATTTTGCTGTATTATGGCATAAGCGATTATGTTAATTGTATTAAAGGGAAATAGACAAACAAAAGGGGATTGGATGCCAAAAGAGCTATGGATGTCTTAGAATTGATACATATGAACATTTGTGGACCATTTCCTGTGGCTTCATGGAATGTTCAACAATATTTTGTATCGTTCATAGACGATTACTCTCGGTATGGCTATCTATATCTCATACATGAGAAGTCACAAACTTTGGATGTGTTCAAGTCATATAAGGCTGAAGTTGAACTTCAACTTAGCAAAAGAATTAAGGCCGTTAGATCTGACCATGGTGGTGAGTACTATGGCAGATATGACGGATTAGGTGAACAACGTCCAGGACCTTTTGCTAAATTCCTAGAGGAATATGGGATAGTCCCTCAATATACCATGCTAGGTTCACCTAGCATGAATGGTGTAGCTGAGAGACTAAACCAAACACTTAAGGACATGGTGAGGAGTATGATTTATCATTCCACCTTACCTGAATCCCTCTAGGGTGAAGCACTCAAGACTGTAGCTTACATTCTCAATAGAGTACCAACACAGGCAGCAGCCAAAACTCCTTATGAGCTTTGGACTAGCAAAAGGCCTAGTCTAAAGCATTTACATACTTGGGGTTGTCTAGTTGAGGCAAGGCCTTATAGGCCTAATGAAAAGAAATTGGACCCCAAGACAGTGAGCTGCTATTTTATTGGTTACTCTAAATGGTCAAGGGGTTGCAAATTTTATGATCCCACTACTAAAGCTATTTTTGACATGGGAATTGCAACATTCTTTGAGGATGTTGAGTTTGGGGGGAGAAATAAGGTTAGAGACTTTGTCTTTGAGGATGAATTTGATCATGTTCCTCTTGAACAAGAGGAATTGGTTCTTAGTCCCACAATTGCTTTTGATAATGTTTAGGTTTCTATCCTTGACATTGATCAAGTTGCAAATCAAGAACAACCAGACATAGTCGTTCAACCCCTTGAGGTACAAACTTAACAACCTCAAGAACCAGAACCTCAGGAACTTGTGCCATTAAGGAGATCCACTAGAGAGAGGAGAAATGCTATTTCAGATGATTATATAGTATTTCTCCAAGAACATGAAGAAAGTGTTGGATTGATAGATGATAATTCGATCAATGTCCATCAAGCCATGCATAGTTCAAACTCTCAAAAGTGGATGGATGCCATGAAAGATGAGATAAAGTCTATGAAAGACAATGACGTTTGGGATCTCATTCCATTACCTGAAGGTACAAAGCCCATTGGTTGTAAATGGATATTTGAAACCAAAAAGGATTCGAAGGGTGATGTAGAGTGATATAAGGCTCGTCTTGTCGCTAAGGGCTTTACCCAAAAGGAAGGCATTGATTACAAAGAGACTTTCTCTCCAGTTTCAACGAAAGACTCTTTCAAGACAATTATAGCACCTATAGCACATTTTGATCTTAAGCTACATCAGATGGATGTTAAGATGATGTTTCTAAATGGCGACATCGATGAAACGATCTATATGGTGCAGCCAGAAAACTTTGAGTCAGGAGACCCAAAGCAGATGGTTTGTAAATTAAAGAAATCCATCTTATAGGCTTAAACAAGCTTCTCGTCAGTGGTATTACAAATTTCATTAAGTGATAGTCTCATTCGGTTTTAAGATGAATGCTATAGATGGCTGTATATACCATAAGTTCAGTGGAAGTAAGTGTATTTTTCTAGTATTGTATGTTGACGACATATTGCTTGCCACCAATGATATAGGCTTATTACATGAAAATAAGAGATTTCTATCAAAGAAATTTGAGATGAAAGATCTTGGTAACGTCTTTTTTATGTTAGGAATTAAAATACACCGAGATCGCTCTCGGGGTATTCTTGGGTTATCACAAAAGAGCTATGTCGAAAAGGTGCTCAAAAGATTTGGCATGCAGGATTGTAAACTAGGAGATACCCCTATGGCTAAAGGTGATAAATTCAGTTTAAATCAGTGTCCTAAGAACGACCTTGAGGTTAAGGAAATGGAAAAGATCCCATATGCATCAACTGTTGGGAGTCTAATGTATGCTCAAGTTTGTACTCGTCTGGATATAGCATACATTGTTGGATTGTTAGGCAAATATTTGAGTAACCCTAGAATGGATCATTGGAAAGCAGGCAAACGGGTTATGCAATATTTACAGAGAACAAAAGATCACATGCTTACATATAAAAAGTCAGACCAACTCGAGATCATTGGTTATTTGGATTTAGATTTTGCTAGATGTCAAGATAGTCATCTATCCACTTCGAGCTATATTTATTTGCTTGCTAGAGGAGCTATTCCTTGGAGGAGTGCTATGCAGTCACTCATAGCTTCTTCCACTATGGAGGCAGAATTTATAGCATGTTATGAGGCATCTAATCATGGAATATGGCTGTGAAACTTTGTCACTAGGCTGCAAATTGTGAAAAGTATAGAAAGACCACTTAAGTTGTTTTGTGACAATAAATCTGCAGTCTTATATTCTAACAACAACAGGAGCTCTTCAAAGTCAAAGCATATAGAGATTAAGTTTCTTGTTGTTAAAGAAAGAGTTCGGAGTTGTCAAGTGTCTATCAAACATATTGGAACAAACTCCATGATTACAGATCTGCTCGCAAAAGGGCTTCCACCCAAGGTCTTTCATGAGCACACTGCTTATATGGGTGTTCAGTTACTTGATGATATTTAGTTTTAGTGGGAGTTTGTATTTGAATGCTAATTTTCTTTGTATATAGACATTGTGTGTTTGTATATGTTTTTCTATAGAAATAAAGAATATAGTTCTCTTACACTCTGATTTTGATACAGTTTTGACCTCATTGAGGTATAAGGTAGGATCAGTTGAAAATAGACATGTTTAGATCACTTTGCATGTAATTTTCATGCTACACATCCATACTTGATCTATGTCATTTGCTTATATCGATATGTGTGATCATTGAAGTCACATTATATTTGTGACAAAGACCGCTTTGGTTCTACGTTGGTATGATCAATGGACGAGATTGTTCAGGAATACTCTTATGTGTGAAAGCAAAGGTTGAGCTCACTAAGGTTGACACATTTTTTGCAAAGAAACATATGTGGCCCAAGTGAGAGATTGTTGAAAAAAATAATTTTTCATGTGGGCACACATATGTAATTGAATGTGTTATTTAATGCTATCTTAAGGTAAAGCCTAAATTAAAGTGATATGATTAAAATAAAGTTAAAAAGCTTTTGGGTATTAAAATAATATATGGGTTATTATTATTAATATTATATGTGTAGATATCAATTTGTAATTTTTAGATTTTATGATGGACAAAACTAAAAATACATTAAAATAACTAAAGTTATTTATTCTAGTTATGGTCCCCAATTCGTATGTATTATTCATTCAGAAAGTTTTCAGACATTTCTGCTTCTTTGAAATCCCATCATCATTGAAGTTTCAAAGGAATACGTATTGGATTGGAAGGCAATAAGCCAAATTGATCTGTAATCATAAATCAATGTACGCTTCCGCAATTCAGAATGATTTCTCTCAATAATTTAACATGAACGATCTTGGTAGATTATGGTTTAATTCGTTCTAACAGAACGTTCTTATGCACAATTCTCTCATTAACCACCGGAAAGAAACAAATAATAATTCGTGTATATTTATATATACACACACACATAAAGCGACCTGTCTGTGAAGACGAGCTTGAGTGAGCTTGGAATCGATGTCTTCGGTAGTAATGGGTGACCTGGAGATGAGAAGACGACGTCTGAGCCTCCAAGGAAGCTTCAGAGGAGAAGAAGAAGATGACGCTGTTTCCATTCCACCATCTTTCGCCAGGAAATTCAATGCGATTTCCTTCTCTGAATCCCTCAACTCCACGCTCACAGAAGAAACCATTTGAAATTCCAATCAAATCGATGGATCTCAATGACGCTATTACTATTCCTCTTTCTTTTCGATATGTTTATATATATGTATATATATATTCGTTTGTGTTGATATAAAAGAGACGAGAGATTATGAATTTTGCAACAGAAAGACTAGAGAATTAGGGAGAGCGAACGAGAGAGAACGAGAGAAGATCGTTTTCATTTTCTCCATCGAGTATTTTGAGATGAATCCAAATTGAAATTTGGATATGCATTTACGTTTTAATCTTAGTATAAAATAAAATTAGGATTATGCTTGAAGAGGGAGTGAAAAGTGAAAATAGTTTTTGATTTATTGAAAAATTTAATAAAATCTTAATGTTAATGATATTAAAAAATATGCAATATAGATTTTAATTTATTCATCTATTCACTAGGAATACAATGAAAAAGAATCATCTCATTTGGATATCAAATGAAGAAATTATGGTTTTTTTTTTCTCAAATATAGGAAAAAAATTTCAGCTTTTACTATGGCAAAGATATTGAGTATCAAAAGTTTAGGAAGGGTCAAAACTCTGAAACTTTAGGTTCTTAATATTCCAAGATTCGAATTTTGGAGGAAACAAAAACATATCTAAAGAATTCTTGATACTTGAATCTAAATTTGAGTCTATTAAATTTAGAGAATCTACAAAACAAACATGTCTTTATTATATTGGTGCATCCTGCAAGAGGAGAAATTACTAGGTTAAAAAAGTAAATTGCGTTAATTTTTTCAACCTATTTACAAATTTAGATCCTTTTTCTTTTTTGTTTTTAGCTCAAATGATCTCAGACTAAAATAAAAAAATTTGCAAAAAGGAATTATCTAGAAAACTTAAGTGTCATGCATATGATTAAATATTAAAGGCACTTTAGTAAAATAATAACTATTACATTTTTAATAAGAAAATTAATTAAATTAAAATTTATAAATCATAAAAAACAAATTCAAAAACAAAAAACAAAATCTAAGCCAAGGAACTTACCCAGGTTGATATGGGATATTACCCTAAACGATCCACCACCCCCCGGTAACCCACCCAACTCTCGTGATCGCTTCCTCTGCTATTTCTCTCTCTCCACCATCTCCTCTTTCTTCTTCTTTTTCTCAGACCCACCTCGTGGTCCACAACTGCCGCTCTAGATGAAGTCGTTGCAAACCCATAGCGTGACCCACATTGTGCCACCATCCTCTCCATCGCGAGTTCTTTGTCGCTGTCACGAACCCATGTGTCACGTGCCCAGTATCTTTAGGCATTATTGTTAGCTTGTTATTTAATATTATCATTTAGACTGCTTTTTTATAAGAATTATTGTTAGTGATTATTTAATTATTTACCACCTGCTCAGTAGCATTGACCATTTCAAAAATGGTCATTATTCTATTGGGGTTGTTTGTCTTTTTTTTAGGGAAGTGTGCAACTGATAGTGCACGAAGTGTTTATCCTCATTGTATTTAAAAAGGGAAGATGAATAAAAAATAGAGTATTGATTTTCCACCAATCCAAGTGTAGAAAAGTGCAATATTATCTATCTCCTTGAGAGCTTCTTCACGACAGAACCATTCCTCGTCGTGGTAGAGGCAGAGTGAGAGCTCGCCAACTTCAGGCACGTAACACCATGCCCTTCGCGAGGCAGCTTTCCAATGCACATCATGGCTGTGAGCATCAGAGATTGTCAGGCTAAACATCTCTAGCCATCCCCCAAGCAGCGTTTTCCGTCGCTAACCAGTCTCCCTTTGGATCTTAAGGTTTGTTTGGATTTTTCTAGAGTATCACTAGGCGTGTTTGTAAACTTGGTTTTAATTTAGATATTTTGTTGGGATCATTATTTGGTGTTTTATTGACATTGAGGGGATTTTGGAAGCGTGCCATTGCGAACCCACACCCTTTGCGAGGCACTCTCCAATGCACTTCATGGCCGCGACCATCGGAGACTGCCTTGCTAAACCTCTCCAATTTTCGTGACAATCAAGAGCTTCCTTCAAGCTCTCTACCGTTGCAACAACCCCTCCCCAGCATTTTCCTTAAGTAACTACTTTCCTTTTCATTCTTAAGGTTTGTTTGGATTTTTCCAAAGTATCACTAGGTGTGTATATAAATTGGCTTTTTGATTTAGATTTTATGTTGGGATCATGTTGTTGTCATTTTATTAGAATTGTGGGGATGTTGAGAGTGTGACAAGGTGCGCGTCTAAATGTATGGGAAGGTGTTGGAAAGATTGTAATATATCTTTATAACAAGTTTAAGATCAGAACATCATGTTAGGATGAGTGGAAAAACACATTTTATGTGTTTTGTATTAGGGAGGAGTGCTGTGGTGCTCAAAATTAAGACGGTAGGGGCGTTGGGCTGCCTAGCCACGGGCGGCGCGATGCCCATATGTTTTTGCGCAAAATTTTGTAGAGTAGCGCTAGCGCTTTCAAGCACCATGGTGCTTCCCTAAGGAGTTGATGTACAATGAAAAATGTGATTCTTGAGTTATTTCAAACCAAAGCTTTTTTGGTTGTATGTTTTCATACAAACTTGAATAACCATTAGCAACGTATATATTCATTGTAATAGTTGTGTTGATACATGATTAAATGCTTTTACAAGAAATAGTACCTTTTATGTAAAGTTTATATAGATTGCATCGGTTATGTCCTTCCATGGAATAATACCCATGTCATTTATCAAATCTCCAAAATTTACAATTTCTTCAATGTTCTAGGACACTATTATTGCTAAATATTGCGTTTATGTGTTTGTTGTATCTTAGGGTAATTTGCAATAAAACTCATTAGCAAACTTTGAGAAGTGAGGGCAAGTAAAACCTTTAAGGAAAGTGTTTTATACATGTCTCAAATACACTCTCCTTTTTTTCTAGAAATTAAATCACCATTTTCTTCTCTATATACTCAAATTCTCCGATAGAAGGTGAAATCCTTTTAACGTTTTGATTTGGTGATTTTTTTGGTTTGTTTGTGGAGGAAAACTGTTAGATTTCAAAGATAGCAATATGTGGGTTTTTTTGTTGTTGTATCCATTGATGGAAATTGTTTTTTAAGAAAAAATGATGAGTTTGATTATGAGGTCCTACAGATTGCTTTATCAAATCGATTTTTGACACTTATGGGTTTCACTTTTGGTGATCAAAGAGGAAGAAATTTGTTTGTATTTTATTTATCTATATATATAATGGAATGTTGATTTGTTAGGGGTGTTTTAGTCTCTTGAACATAAATAATGATCATATATTATGCACGTATTGAGAATCCATCCAAATTTTAATGCTAATTGACGATTTTAGTCCTTTTGCACTCTTTTTTGTGTTTGAGGTCGTTTCAGCTAAAAAAGAATGACTCATTGAGTAACCTTTTAAATAGATCGGGGATCATTGGAATAATTTACTCGGATCTAAAATGTATGCCATTAAAAGAATGTCTATAATAGGCATTAACATTTTTTCATCTCTTAATTATAAGAATTTCCCCTCAACTATAGCTCATGTAATATTGTGTCCATAAATTTTAAAACGTATTAGCATGCTTGGTAATGTGAGCTTTAACTAAAAGTTTTAGTTGTTACAATATAAAACTCTCACATGTTTTGGTAAAAAAAAAAATAAACTACAATGTAAAGTTCTCACATGCGATGATTTTTTATTTTAAACTTGGTTCAAACCACACATTCAAAACATCCTAGTAATATTTCTTCTAATTTATGAAATAGTAACTAAAAAATTTATATTCAATTGAAATAACATGTGTCATAGGAAGAATAAGAATTTGTTGACTAATATAATATGCAATTTATCTAATAGCTATTTTGTAAGGTTACAAAGAACTAAAAAAAAGGTTATTAATTCTATAAATGTTTGTAATTAATCCATTAGTTCTATAAATATTTGTTATTAATTCTATATATCATTAATTGTGTGTGTCTCTTTAAAAAAAAAGAGAGAGAGAGAGCAAAAGATTGATTTTCATGGAATAGAGAGTAATTTTATCCTCATAGAATACCTTAATTAAATTAAAAAAATTTAAAATTCACTTATTTTCCATAGTAGCACTTAAAAGCTTAAAATGTCCTAAAATTATACGCAAATGTCACACAACATCATAATTATAGTTCTAAGAAAAACTCACATAAAAAGTAAATATAAAGAAGACAATAATCCTATCCACAAGGTAAACATAGTAAGCGAATAACAATTCAATTGTCTACTTGACAATTTAAGTTTTAACAAACTAAAAGCTATATTTTATTTAGTATTGTGCTTGGGGTTAGAAGTATAACTTATTGATAATTTCATACCTGAGTCGAGTTCAAAACAAAAAAATACATAGTTTGTTTTTGCTAAAGAAAGAAATATTGTGTATTTATTATGCTTTCTTATCTTTAGCTTGCATTGTTTTTTCTATACAAGTTATCATCAAAGATTGAAAACCATCATCAAAACATTTCATGATGGTTCAAAAATAGTTTGAAATTTAGAGTTGAGAAAAAAAATTATTGTGAAAAATGATTGTAGAAGACCTTGCAGTCTTTGACACAATGCTTTTAACGACGACTTCTATAAATTTGTTATCAAAGCTCAATATAGGATGACAGTGATGGCTATGACGATTTTGGGTGGGAGTGGCTGGGAGATGTCATTTAGGCTGATGGGTTTTCCTACTTCGATGGCAACGGTCGAGAATTTTTGAAAAATGATTGTAATACTATGGAAACATTGAGATAACTTAGACACAATTTGAACTTACGATATGAATGTTATAGAAGGGTGAAACAGTTTTCTATTTAAGCGAGGGCTGTTATATTTTAAAAAGTATTCGTAACTAAAATTTCAAGTCGTTAAGTTGAAAACATTAAACAGGTGTCAATATTAAAAGATGGGCAAATTTAAATGTGTCAAATAGTTTTAAATTTTATATATATATATATATATTGTTAACAAATATATATCATGTAATATGAATAAGACAAACAGGTTACAATTGTAAAAATTGGAAATTGAAATTAAAGAAAACAGATACAATAAAACCTTCAATGGAAGCAACGCAACGTGGAAATTAGATGAAAATAGTCGAGGCATGTGTAGGTCACGTTTTTCTTAAAACAGATTCGTCCCTTCCGATTGTGCACGAGGATTCGACGGACATCTGTCTCCTAGGATACAACGACTAGCAACGGAATCTTAAGCACTATGGGATACCGTTTCTGGCGAACTTAAAACAGTGTTTTCTTCTATCACCAAAAATGACTACAACAAACTAGATAGTACTTGAAAAACAAAGAAAATTCTCTATGACTTGATGAGTGCAAATTCTATGTAACTATTATATATATTAAAACATGTGGAGGAGAGTTTTTTATATAAGCTTAAGAAAATGAACGTTATAATCCAGGATTTATGTGCATAATGACATCGGTTGCAACCCTTCATTTTCTATGATAATGGTGCTCATAATCTCCCATTAAACCGTCAGTTGTAACCTTTCATTTTTCATGATTATGAAGCTCATAATCACCAATTAACCATGCATTTGGGTATTATAACATGAGGTTTATGACCTCCTTTAATCTCCACTAATGAGCATCAATTTTTTATTCATCCAATTGCCATTTTCCAACAATCTCCCATATGATTGAAATTGACACACTACAAGGGAAAAACAAAGACACTACACGGTGATAGAGTTCTATGGTTGATACATCCATAGGATAGGTAGGCGTTAGCCCTTGAACCTTCCCTTGTGAAAGTATGTTTACTTTACTGGCTGACCAGTAGACGCGATGTCCTTGAACTGTTCTACTGTTTATGTAAACGATAACATACCTCACACAGATATTTTCCTAACACAGTTTCAGTTCTCATGGTTATGTTCATTTTGGCCATGAACATCTCCCTGGTTCTGCAAGAGTTTCTAAAGAATTGAGCCCTAACAATTCTCCTTTGAAGCGGCCTCACTTCTCTCTCACATAGGTGATTTCTTACTTAAGAGTAACCTGTATTACTCCGCTCAAAGTCTCATTGTATTTGATGCATAAGAATCATTAAAAGCAAACTACTTAACCTTTCTCTACATGTATCACTGTTTTATTTTAGGAATGGGTTGGGGTAACCCCCACAATGATCCTCCTCGGTCTATTCAGTTTAGTTGTCCCGTTGAACCTAGATCTTGGGATCTCCAGTCAACAAGGTTGGGTTTCCACTGTTTCGACCTATTCTTTTATGGGCTTAAGTCCCATTCCTCTTGATGTTTTCTCAACTTGATCTCTATTCAGTCCTTCGGTTAACGAATCTGTAATATTTCCTTTAGACCTTACATAGTCTAATGTTATGATTCCAGTCGAGATCAGTTGTCTAACGGTACTATGTCGATGACGTATATGTCTTGACTTACCGTTGTACATCACATTCTGTGCCCTGCCAATAGCAGATTGATTATCACAATGTATGCATCTTGCAGGTATAGGTTTAGGCCATTCAAGAATATCCTCCAAGAAATGCCTTAACCATTCAGCCTCTTCACCACTTTTATCTAAAGCTACAAATTCAGATTCCATAGTGGATCCGGTTATTACTGTCTGCTTTGAGGACTTCCATGAAACTGCTATACAGCCCAAAGTGAATACATATCCACTTGTAGCTTTAGAGTCCTGTATATCAGATATCCAACTTGCGTCAGAATATCCTTCAAGAACAGCAGGATCTCTTGCATAGTGTAGCCCATAATCACAAGTATATCTTAGGTACCTGAGTACTCTAACAATTACTTTCCAGTGGTCATCTCCTAGATTACTCGTGAATCTACTCAGACTACTTACAACATAGGCAAAATCTGGTCTTGTACAATTCATTAAGTACATTAGACTGCCTATCACTCTAGCATATTCCACCTGGGATATACTTTCTCCTCTATTTTTGGACAAATATTGACTAGTATTTGTGTTCTGGCTACGCCAGAGTCATTTTTACTAAATTTGTCAAGTATCTTGTCCACATAGTGTGACTGGCTCAAGACAAGTCCATCAGGCGACCTTTTATTCTTGATTCCTAAAATCACATTGGCAGGTCCTATGTCTTTCATGTCAAACCTAGAGTTCAACATATCTTTGGTAGATTTGATCATCCAATCATTGCTACCTATGATTACCATGTCATCTACATACAATCAAAGAATAACATATCCATCATCTGTTCTTTTGACATAAACACACTTGTCACACTCATTAATTTTGAAGCCATTTGACATCATAACATTGTCAAATTTCTCATGCCATTGCTTTGGTGCTTGTTTAAGTCCATATAAAGACTTCACCAATTTACAGACTTTCTTTTCTTGTCCTGGAGCAATACAACCTTCTGGTTGTTCCATATAAATATTCTCTTCAAGGTCTCCATTAAGAAAAGCAGTCTTTACTTCCATCTGATGTACTTCAAGATTTCGCAAAGCGGTAATCGCTAAAATCATTCTTATAGAGGTTATTCTTGTTACAAGAGAATAAGTATAAAAGTAATCAAGGCCTTCTTTTTGTCTATAACCTTTTAGAACAAGTCTAGCCTTACACTTGTCAATTGTTCCATCTGTTTTCATTTTGCGTTTGAAAATCCACTTAGAACCTAGCGGTTTACTTCTTGGAGGAAGGTCCACTAATTCCCAAGTATGATTTTGCATGATGGAATCAATTTCACTCTTTATGGCTTCTTTCCATAAAGGACCCTCAGATGAGCTTACAGCTTCATTGAAAGTTTGAGGTTCAGCCTGTAGCATGTAGGTCAGAAAGTCTAGTCCAAATGATCTTTCTGTCCTTGCCCTTTTACTTCGTCTAGGCTCTTCCTCTTCAAATTTGGTTTCAACTTCTTGATGATCATGACTATTCTCTTCAATAGTCTCAAATGTTCGTTTGGATGAACTTGGACCATCCTCTTTGGATTTACAAGGAAATACATGTTCAAAAAATGATGCATTCCTAGATTCCATTATTGTGTTCTTGTGAATCTCAGGGTTTTTAGATTCATACACAAGGAATCGATAAGCACTACTGTTTTGGGCATAGCCAATGAAGATGCAATCAATTGTTTTCGGACCTATGCTCATCTTCTTTGGTGTAGGTACCATTACCTTTGCAAGACACCCCCACACTCTCAAGTATTTATAGGAAGGCATTCTACCTTTCCACAATTCATAAGGGGTGTTGTCTTCTTTCTTTTGGGGTACCTTATTTAAAAGGTAATTAGCTGATAAAATAGCTTCCCCCCACATGTTCTGTGGCAATGCAGAACTTATTAACATCGCATTCATCATATCCTTTAAGGTATGATTTTTGAGTTCAGCTACACCATTTGACTGAGGTGAATAGGGTGGTGTAACCTCATGAATAATACCATTTTGTGCACAAAATTCACTCAATGGTTCTACATATTCACCACCACGGTCACTTCTTACTATCTTAATCTTCTTATTAAGTTGATTTTCAACTTCTTGCTTATAGAGAACAAATTTCTCAATAACTTCATCTTTGCTTTTAAGCAAATATACATAGCAATATCTTGTGCTATCATCTATAAATGTGACAAAATATTTATTCCCACCTCTGGTTTGCACAAATTTTAAGTCACAAACATCGCTATGTATTAAATCAAGTGGCTCGGTATTTCTCTCAATCATTTGAAACGAAGATCTCGTTAGTTTTGCCTCCACACATATTTCACATTTATGTTTAAGATCAATATTAAACGTGGGTATGTGATCCAAGTTAATTAATCTACACAAAGTATCATAATTAACATGACCTAGTCTACCATGCCGTAAATTAGAAGACTCAAGCATATAAACGGAAGACTTTTTATTCTTATTGATGGAATTGGGCTTAATAGCCATTACATTCATTTTCCACATTCTATTTTCACATATCCCTTTCCCACATACATCCCATGCTTAGACAAAAATATTTTATCAGCTTCAAAAACCATCTTGAAGCCATGTGAACTCAGCAGAGTTCTAGAAATGAGATTCTTTTGGATATCAGGCACATATAGTACATTTTGAAGCTTAACTTCTTTGCCTGATGTCATTTTCAAAAATACCATCCCTTGGCCCTTGATCTCAGATGTGGCAGAGTTGCCCATGTACAACTTCTCTCCATAATTTGACAGTTCGAGTTCAGCAAAAACAGTTTTATCACAGCAGACATGGCGTGTGGTCCTAGTGTCTAGCCACCACTCCTTTGGGTTGGAGTCCACCATGTTGACTTCAGAGACCACGGTGGAAAGACTAATATCTGACACTTCTTGTGTGATGGTGTCCACTACATTGGCCTTTTTCTTCTTATTTCTCTTCGACAACCTACAATCTGGCGACTTGTGACCCATCTTGTCACAGTTGAAACATTTTCCTTGGAATTTCTACTTCTTTGAAATTCCACCCTTAGGCCCCAGCTTGAACCCCGACTTGGTTTTCTTGTTCTTGGAGCTTTTATCATGCTCCACCACATTTGCCTTAACAACAAACTTGTTAAAAGGCTTTTTCTCAGATCTTCCATTGTCTTCCTCAATGCGAAGTCGAACAATAAGATCTTCAACACTCATCTCCTTATGCTTGTGCTTTAGATAGTTCTTGAAATCATTCCACGCAGGGGGTAGCATCTCTATGATTGCAGCTACCTGGAAAGACTCGCTAATTACCATTCCTTCTGCATGAATTTCATGAATGAGTAATTGTAGTTCTTGAACTTGACTAATTACAGTCTTGGAATCCACCATTCTGTAGTTTATGAACCGTCCAACTATGAACTTCTTAGCACCAGCATCTTCTATTTTATATTTATGGTCCAAAGACTCCCACACTTCTTTGGCCGGTTTTTTCGAACTATACACATTATAGAGTGCATCAGTCAAGCCATTCAAAATATAGTTTTTGTACAAAAAGTCAGAATGCTTCCATGCTTCAACAGCAAGCAAGGTCTGTGCATCTATTTCATCCTCTCTAATAGTAGAAGGATCCTCTTTCAAGAATCTCGCAAGATTCAGTGTTGTCAAATAGAACAACATCTTTTGTTGCCAAGTTTTAAAATTCAGTTCATTAAATTTTTCAAGTTTTTCATTATGGTTCATAGGAACCGTAACTGATAAAGATTGTGTCGAGGTCGAAGCATGGACCATAGGAAATGGCATCGGTGTCTCAGAAGTGCTCCCAATTGGAACATTTTCAGTTGGAACAACATTCATGTTATCACCCATTTCTTCAACTTGAACTTCAATGGAAAAATGGAACCAAAGTTAGTTTCCTTTAAAAATTAAAGAAACAGTTTGATAATAACAAAAAGTTAAACAATCTGTTAATAACAACAAAACAAAACAAACAATTTGCATTTAAAGACAAAACTGTTATAAACAATAAACTATATATATACTAAATGTTTTGACTGAAAACAAAACACAGCAAACTGAAATAATTTAAACGTTTTTATAATAAATATTTAGACAGAAAACAATAATGCTCATATATATAAATAAGCAATTAAAATAAAATCAATTACATAACAAACAAAACGCAAACAAAGAAACAATAGAAACCTATGTAGTATATAACTTATGATTAATTAATATAGAATATAACTTAAAAATATCAAACCATTAATAAAAACGTAAACAGGTTATATTATAACTTAAACTATTATAAACTATTATAAATGCAAAAACGTAAACAAAGGGATAAATGAAACTTATCATATATGATAAA